>CADDIJ020002722.1:0-11147 GCA_902809745.2 Tetradesmus lagerheimii | reverse complement strand
AGCTTTTGAAAGAGCCCATCAAGCCACACTGTTGGGAAAGTCTTATAGGTGTCAACAAACAGCACATAAGAATCCTTCCCCTCAGCTTTCCTCCCACCCAACACCTCACTGAGCACACTCTGGTGGTCAGCACAGCTGCGCTTGGGACGAAAGCCGTTCTGGCTCTCGTGCAGCAGCGGCGTTCCTGCTGCTGTAGCAGCAGTTACGCGCTGCTGCTGCTGCTGTATGGGTGTATGGGTGTATGGGTGTGCTGTATGGTGTCTGTTTCAGGGCTTACAGAAAGACTTCATTCAACAGGATATCACCTTCCCACCATTCACCACAGGCGACCTTCCGACAGCCTTCCGGCGCCCCTAAGGCCGCCTGATTCAGCACTACGCAAATTTACAACGTAGCTGCATGCTTGCTGATCAGCTCCAGTGAGTGAGTGAGTGTGTCAGCACGACAAGTGTCACACGGTGCTGCTGGACACATGTTTGTGAGGCGTGTACATGCACATACTGCTGCGTCATCATGTTATATGCCTGCGTCAGTCCGTATGGCCCTGCAGCGGTACCAGGTGTCTGGGGCTCCAGAGGGATTATTATTGTGTGTGTGGCTTGATGGGCTCTTTCAAAAGCTGTGGGACAAGGGTGTGCGTGGAAAGATGTTCCGTGTACTCTACAACTTGTATCAGGGTGCGCGCCGTGTGGTGTTTCACGAAGGTCATGTCACTGAGAGCTTCACATGTGACCTTGGTTTGCATGAGGGCGATGTTATTTCCCCCACACTGTACTTCATTGATGATCTGCTGCATGAGGTGCATGCAAAGCACCCTGGCATCACCCTTATGGGCCCTTGTGACGAAACTGCTGGTCAGGTTGTGGCAGCCATGCAGGCTGATGACTTTGTTGCTGTGTGCGGATCTCTGGCTGAGGTTCAGGCTGTGGCTGCAACAGTTTATGAATACAGTTGTAAGTGGCGGTTCAAGCTGAATAGCTTGAAGTCTGCCGTCATGCATGTCTCACCAGCTAGACAGCCCAGCCAGTTGGCTGATTCTGGCATCGTTTGGAATGGTGTGCCTGTGCCTGTTGTATCAGAGTACTGCTACCTTGGCCTGTGGTTCAACAATGCCTGCAACTGGAATACGCACTTTGAAAAGATGTTGGCAAAAGTGCATCGTGTGAAGGGTGGGCTCATGCCAGTTTGGAAGAGCCGGCTCATCAGCGTGGAAGTAAAGCGTATCATTCTGCTTACATGCGTTCGCCTGATTGTTGAATATGGCAGCGAGGTCTGGTTTCCGTCAACTGCAAGGCAACTGCAACAGATTGACAAAGTGCAGACTGACATCATCAAGTGCTCAATGCGTTGTGGCAAGGAGCGCCCTTGCACTTCACTTGTTGTGGCTGAATGGGGTGTGAAGCCATTGCACATGTGGCTTCATCAGAGGGCGATGGAGTATTACTTTAGGGTCCAGCGTATGCAGAATTCGCGTTTGCCACGTCAGGTTTTCTCAGCTGAGTGGAAGCGCCTAGTGGTGCTGTTGCGGTGACACCTTGGCATAAGTATGTGCAGAGTTTGCTTTGCAAGTATGGTGTGGATGTTGAGGCGGCGGCTGATCGAGCTAATGCGTGCAAGAATCACATCAACCGTCAAGTCAGGAAGCTGCATGCAGACACAATTGTTTGTGAATCACTGCAGCACTCTACTTTGAGCCGTTACATCACGCATGTGCACCCTACACATGCTGATGCCATGCGTTTTAAAAGGGCTAGGCCCTTTTTGTGTCCTGGTGCGCCAACGCGTGGTATTGAGTTGCTGATGCGTGTTCGAATGGGCTGTCTTTGCGTGCATGAGCGTACCAGTCGTTATGGTGGCAGCAGAGCTGATTCTAATACAGCATGTCCTGCTTGTGGTCAGGGTGTTGAGTCTTTGTCACATCTGATGTTTGATTGTCCCGCTACTTCTGCTCAGAGGGATACTATGCTTGATGAAATTCGGTCTGTTTTGCGTGATGTTGCTGGCGGCGCTGAAAATTGCGCAATGTGTTGTCGTTGACTGATGCATCCACTAAGTTGTTGCGTTTTGTTTCTGATGATATTTGGGGTAGTAGGGGGGTGTGCCGAGTGATATCTAGGAGCATTGCTGAGTATCTTGTCCAAGCTTGGGATGTGCGTAATAATTGCAAACACAATGGAGCAGTGCTCCCTCTTTCTTCCGCTCCTGAGGGGCGCGGGGCCGATGGCATTGATGCTATGGCTTAATGGGTAACATGATGATGATGATGATGATGGAGCTCCAGAGGGATTATTATTGTTACGCATTGTTGGGTGTTGAGCGGCAGGCTTCAAATTTATGCACGGTACTGTGCACTGCGATTGACCCCACGGATCCTCCTGCAGGGGTGCGTTATGTAGCTGTCTGTGGTCCTGGATGAGTACTGCTAGCTGCTGCCGTGTCAAAGCACCTGATTAATTTCCGCAAGACTGCTGCATTTGGGGCAAACTTTGCAGTTGGTTAGGAACTGAATTCACGTCAGTGTCCCTAGGCTACTCATGTCAGGAAAGCTCAGGTGTCACACCTGAGCTGTACATTGAGGGGCAGATGATGGCCTCAAGTTTAGGTGGTACTGCATGCGAGTTGGCTGCACTGTGCAGTGCACTGTCAGGACTGGCATCACCGGTTGGTTATTACAAGTCTGACACTTCCGGTCTTGAAACACTGCCTGCTGTGTCAGGTGTGTGTGTAAAAGCAACGGCCCGTTGCCGGGTATCACTGACACTTGCGGCACTGCGGCAGACAGTCCCACTTCACCAGCCCTGCAGATTGCCGCATGCCATGCGGCGCAGGGGGGTCCCAGCTCTACCACTGACGCTGATTTATGCAGGTACACATGTGGTCCACACATGCCAAGCCCTTGTAAACACACTTTGCGCACCAGACACTGCCACAGTCGCTGTTGAACAGCTCGTCACCACGATGAAAGGCACCCTGGATCTTATTCTGGAGCCTCCTCCTCCTTGTCTAGTAGACAAAACAGTCACACAGTTCAAACAAGGTCAAACGGTGCCGCAGGCCTCCGACAATCAGGTTTGCTTGAATGCTGTGTATGACCAGTCGGTATATTTTGCCCCATTTGTAACCAACAACAAACAAGGTCAAACCAGGTCAAACCAGTCACGACCAGTCAGTTGCGTGAACGCCTTCCTAGCAAGCATATCAGGCACGGTCTTAATAGCACTGGGCACCATGCTGCTCAGAGCACATAAAACACCTCCAACAGAAGGCACAACAGACTCAGCATGTACCAGCTCTTCTGCCACTGCTGCTGCTGCTGCTGACGGTGCTGCTCTTGCAGTCAACTTGAACACTGCAGCATTCAACAGGCGCCTATGCCGCCCACCAACAGCTGCAGTGCTGCTGCCGCTGCTGCCACTGATGTTGGCAATGCTGGCAGCACCGCCAGTATCTGCAACCTTATGTGCACGCTGACACTGCTCGGCAGTCAAGTTTTGTGCTGCTGCCGGCCAGTCTTTGCTGTCTGGTAGCACAGTCGCAGCAACAGCATTGATGAAAACATCCTTTGCTGGATCTGTTGGGTCCAACCACGTGTAAATCGACGCTTGAAAGCCGCCAAGTGACCCCAAATAGTAAACATTGGACACACCAAGCCCCCTGGCGTGATCTGGATCCTTCATCACCACTAAGCCCTGAGCAAACACCAACGTTGCATTTCTAATGCTGCCATTGCTGCTCAATACATTGAGCAGGGGCATGCGTGGGACATCAGTCGAAAGAGTGAGGAACTCCCGAAGCAGCTCCTTGCCTAAACCCAGGTGATCTGGTTCAACCAGCAGAGCCCTAAACCACTTCCCCATGTCCTGAGGCGTGCTAATAATCGCGCCAGCTGCATTAGCCAGCGTCCAGTCAAACCCAGAAGGACCTGGATAATTAGCTGTCATGCCAACAGTCAAGACGCCACCAGATCCCGCAAGGCTGCCTGATGCTGTTGCGGCTGCAGCGCCACTGCCGGTTGCATTCGGTGCAGCTGGCGTGCTCACATTGCCGCCCCAATAGCGTGGGCTTCCGCTTGAGGCAGCAAAATGTTCAATCGTTGAACCGGATGTATCTGCCAGTGCATCATCTTGGCCAGGCTGCAAGTAGGTTATGTATGCAGGGAAGGACAGCTGCTGCTTGTGGATTCCAAGGGCGCCGTTTGTCGGGTCGTACAACGTTGAGTGGAGGCCGTACTTTTCAAAGATGCTGAAGCGGAAGTAGTCAGCAAGAGGCATGCCAGACACCTGTTGGTGCAGGCGGCAGCAACAGCAGCAGCAGCAGCAGCAGCAGCAGCAACATCCTTTCATTGGCACCTCTCGTGGAGGTGGCAGATTGGTTTCATGACAAGGCAACACTGCAGTGTGTGGTTGTACGGAGGCCCTCCAGCAGTCGGACTGCTGAACAATGCCTCTCACGTCGCCCACCACAAGTGCTTGCTCTAGTAGCATGGCATATGCATTGCTCCAAACAACAGCCAGGCCACTCTTTAAGCCCACACACTTGCTGATGACGTGCCACGCAGTGCGACACAGCGGGATCCACATCAGCCGTGCCCTCCCCACCTTTTCTATGATGTAACCGACAATGCTGTAGCCTTGGTTGCTGTAGTGGTAGCTGCTGCCAGGGTCAAATTCCAGAGGCATGCGCAGCACTCCAGTAAGCCTCAGCCAGTCAGCAATGCTGCCAGCACCCAGCTGCATGGCCTGGTAGTCTGTGAAGTTGAAGCTGGTGGGGGAGGAAGGGCTCTCCCTGCAACACATCAATTCCATATGTGTGACACAACCAAACATCTGCATGTTGGGCAGCTTCCTGCCCCGACTGCCGCAACCCGCGAACAACAATCACGCGCTATTGACCAGCACCTGCAGGACGCACCCGCATGCGCGGAGCCGCCATGACACACATACAGCCGCTGCAGTTCACTTGACACAACTAGCCAAGCACCGCTTACATGCAGTACTGCTGCTGCCAGGCATCGTCTTCGTATGCGCAGTTGTCGATGCCCATCACTCCACCCGACATCCTCAGAAGGTGCTGGATCTGCGGCTGCTGACAGGGCCCTGCAGCAGATGCAGCACAGCAGTCAGTATGTGTCATATGACGAATGCTGCCAGTCAGCTGTGCGCAGCTGGTCAGACTCTTGTTACTTGACATCACCAGAAGTACTGCACATGTACACTTGAAGCGACTGCTTTTGAGAAGGAACCTATCTCCAAAGCTAAGCAATTCACACAAGTTGCTGGCTTGATTGCTTGCTTCACCTGTTTCTGGTGCTCCATGTTCCCTGGGGCACCAAGGCCTGTCCAACCCCAGGTCGCTGGCATTCATGTACTTGGCTGCTGGCTCATACACGCTCAGCTTGCCAGCTCGATGCAGCTGCCAGGCAGCCACAGCAGTGAAGAGCTTGGTGTTGCTGCCAATGGGGTACCTACACACAAGATATCAGCCGGCAACCATACATGTTACATGACAGTAGACCGCGCGTCGGGACACCAATGCGTCGTTTGGTGGAGAAAGCAATGGCCTGGCAGCTGACAGGGTTGGTCCAGACTAGACTTGCAGGCACTGAATGTTTGGAGCTCTTGCATGTCGCGGTCTCACGGTGAGATGTCGTCATCACTGTGGTGGCTGCACTTGCCTGTGGTCGTTGCGCATAGGCACGTCCAGCTCATAGCTTGCCAAGCCAAAGCCCCTGCTCAGAACAGTAGCACCACCTGCAGCAGGCAGCAGGATCAGGCAGCAGACAGTTGATGACAATGAGGACCGGCTGAAAAGTAAAACCAGGCAGGATGTAAGGATGTGATAGTGTGTGATCTGCCGCTGCTGGTGTATCAGCTGCTGTCACATACAAGCTGCTTTGCTGCCTGGCTGGTCATTGTCCATACAAGGGCGCACATTGAAGTCATCTACTGCGTTCAAAAACTCCACATCTAGTCAGGTCCAGCAAGCGCAGGCAATTCACTTGCGCTAGCGCTGTGCTGCGTGCAACACTGTGCACGTTACATCAGCACATGCCAGGTTGGCGCACCTTGTTCTACATGCAGCATACCCGCAAACAGACGCTGCTGCGCCAGCTGCTCTGCATATTTTTCGACTTCGGGTAAGCCCTGGCTTGCTGCGAGCTTGCCCGCAAGAAGCAGCTGCACTGAAAAGAGGAGTACCAGGCTGGCCATGCTGCAGCTGCAGAGCTTCGGTGTAGCTATAGTATCCAGTGGATATCTTTTGTAGGTGACCATCATGCTAATTCAAATGGCGTGAAGTCTTGCGGCTTTCTGCGATGGCGGGTGACGTTGGATTCCGTTGGACCGTGCTACAAAGGCACAAGATCCGCACTCACTGACACGGCTGATCTTGCATACAACAGCCGCACCTTTGATTTTCAACAATGTACGGTGACGACAATGTACCAGCTTCACTTGAGCGTGCTCTCGTGTGGCTGAGTGACCGAAGTGTGACTTTGGGCACGATGCACAGCACTTCCCATGCTGCTGTATCGCCTGGCTACGACCTTGGGTGAAATTGAACGTAAGAACGGTCAAGTCTGATCAGCTGAGAACCGAGCCCTGACCTGGCTCCGAGCACGCAGGATGGTGTCACCATACGACTGCCTCCTGGAGCACCGCTGCTGCAAATGCCACGCAAAACTGTTGTCAGCACATGCAGCGATACGATGCTAGAGCTACACAAATCTAGTCTTGGTACGTTTCTAATGATTTTCGAGACTGGGCCAATGGTTATGTGCCTCAGCTTGCTCAGAAGCGCTGCTGCAGCAAGCCACGGCAGCAGGCTGGTACACCTGCCGGTGCAGAAGCACAGGCGCCCCCCCCTTGCATCAGCATTTTAGCGTGAGTGCTACCAAACATCTGGCGTCACGGCCAGGTTAACACAGCCGGCAGCACTTCGGGGCCAGAAAGATGGCCCATGACCACCAAAGTCATCCTTGGCAGTGGTGGGTTCAGGGCAGTATGTGACAGGACGGACCCTGACCTCGACTAGACGATCCAAACACAAGCATCTGCACTTTCTGCTGCATTGGTCTGTTGATCTCCCTCGCAGAATCACGAGCTTGTTTGCCCACGCTTACACAGCGCACTAGGCTCCGCTGGCACAGCGTCAGGCACATTCGCTAATATCCGGAAACACTTCGCAAAAGATCAGCCACAATGCGCTGCGCTTTGCCACAGAACGCCCGTGCTTTCGGGAGCACCACCACAAGCAGCAGCAAGTTTCGCAGTGCACCAAAGCCAGCAGCAACCGCGGCCAGGGCAGCAAGTAGCACCCACGAATCAGCATCAACATCGCGTCGGGATTGCCTGGTGGAGCTCAGTAGCATAGCAGTGGGGCTAGCAGCCTGGAGCCTGGCACCAGCTGCAGCAACTGCAGGTAAGCATGCGCTACAATCATGGCCAGCGCCTGAGGCATCAGGAGCATGTTAGCATGCACTGTTCTCATCCTTGGTTTGCTGGCTACTTGTATCAGCCAGTAGCTTAGTTGTATATGTGTGAGACTGCCTTGTGCATGTTCATGCTGGGTGCAAGCACATGCTAGCGCAGCCTCCTGGGGAAGGCAACAATTGCACCAGCGACAGCTAGCAACCAGCTCTTGCTCGTGACGTTGAAAGAGGGTGGTAAGGAACTTGTGGCGCTAGTAATTTGCTATGCACACGCTACTGTCCCTGGCTAATTAGCACTACTACTCTTCACCAGGACATATGTTGCAGCAACTGCACGAGTTCCAAAACGTTGCCACTGCAGGCGTTCACCCTGCAGGACAGCAGGGGCAGGTACCTGAGGTGCATACTTACACATGCCATCCCTGAATACATTCGGCTGCCTTGATCGGTTGCCTTGATCGGGAGTTACTGTTCTATGTTATGTAATGCTTTGCAGGGCAGCAGCCCCAGGCACCCGAAATGTGCACCTACACCTGCAAATCCCCGACACGAATCACTCCGTCCTGCTGCCTTAACCGGTACTCCATATCACATTATGCCTTGCAGGACAGCAGCCGCAGGCACCTGAGGTGCGCACCTACCTCCCCCCGGCTGGCGTAGATGACTTGGTCATGTTTGTGCCTGACCCAAAGAAGACCCCTGCGCTGCGTGCCGGCACAGTCAACCCTGCGTCGCCGTACCGCTTTGCGCTGCCACCCAAGTTCAGGGAGGGCAAGGTGGCAAACATCCTCAGCGGGAACTACTGCCAGGTGCGGTATGTTCTGTTTGTAGTGGTCATCATGGCAAAGAGTGAAAGCAGCAGCAGCAGCATGTGTAACGTGCTGCAGGGGTAACAGCAAGTGCAAGTAGCAGGCACGCAGTGGTTGTAAGTGTTCTTGCCAGCAGCAGCTGTGACTGTTGCTCCAAGTTCAGGGAGGGCAAGGTGGCAAACATCCTCAGCGGAAACTACTGCCAGGTGCGTGGTTTTTTGGTTTGTAGTTGTCATTATGAAGAAGCGCGGAAGCAGCACCAGCTGCATGTTAACCCGGCTGCAGGGGTGACAGCAAGTGCAAGTAGCAGGCCAGCTGCAGCAGCATCCACTGGCAGCAGCAGCATGCATCCAGGGCAGCCATGCTGTGACGAGCGGTGGATGAGGGGTGGTGTGTGACTCAACCACTGGAGGTTTCTGCTGGTCACACCACAGCTCTGCGGCAAGTCGAACTGCCTGCTGCTGTCTGTGTATCACAGCCGTGCTGTGACAAGCTGCGGACGGAGGTGGTGTTTTGAGTTGCCCTGCAAGCTGACCCCCATGCTGTTTGCTGCTGTGCCTGCTGCTGATGCTTTGCTCAGCCGCGCTGTGACGAGCCATTGACGGAGGTGGTGTGTGGTCTGGTGTTTGGGCGACCCACCCGCAAACTGACCCCCTGCTGTCTTGGTGCTGTGCCTGCTGCTCAAGCTTTGCGCAGCCACGCTGTAACGAGCCGTGGACGGAGGTCATGTTACTTCTGGTGTTTGGGCGACCCACCCGCAAACTGACCCACTGCTGTCTTGGTGCTGTGCCTGCTGCTCATGCTTTGCGCAGCCGCGCTGTGATGAGCCGTGGACGGAGGTGGTGTTTGAGTCAACTGTCACTGGAGTTTTCTGCTGGTCAAACCACGGCTCTGCGGCACGTCAAACTGTACTGTACTGCCTGCTGCTGTCTGTGCACTGCAGCCGCGCTGTGACGAGCCGTGGACGGAGGTGGTGTTTGGTCTGGGGTTTGGGCGACCCACCCGCAAACTGACCCCATGCTGTTTGTTGCTATGCATGCTGCTCATGCTTTGCTCAGCCGCGCTGTGATGAGATGTGGACGGAGGTGGTGTTTGTTCTGGTGTTTGGGTGACCCACCCGCAAACTGACCCCCTGCTGTCTTGGTGCTGTGCCTGCTGCTGATGCTTTGCGCAGCCGCGCTGTGACGAGCCGTGGACGGAGGTGGTGTTTGTTCTGGTGTTTGGGTGACCCACCCGGAAATCGACCCCCCTGCTGTCTTGGTGCTGTGCCTGCTGCTCATGCTTTGCGCAGCCACGCTGTGATGAGCCGTGGACGGAGGTGGTGTTCGGTCACACCACGGCTCTGCGGCAAGTCGAACTGTACTGTGCTGTCTGCCGCTGTCTGTTCACTGCAGCCGCGCTGTGACGAGCCTTGGACGGAGGTGTTGTGTAAATTGCCCGTCAAGCTGACCGCCATGCTGTTTGTTGTTGTTCCTGCTGCTCATGCTTTGCGCAGCCGCGCTGTGACGAGATGCTGACAGAGGTGGTGTGTGAGCCAACCACTGAATGTTTCCGCTGGTCACACCACAGCACTGCGGCAAATAAAAACTGTGCTGTACTGTTCGCTGCTGTCTGTGCACTGCAGCCGCGCTGTGATGAGCCGTGGACGGAGGTGGTGTTTGGCCTGGTGTTTGGGCGACCCACCCGCAAGCTGACCCCCTGCTGTCTTGCTGCTGTGCCTGCTGCTGATGCTTTGCGCAGCCGCGCTGTGACGAGCCGTGGACGGAGGTGGTGTTTGAGTCACCCACTGATGGCCGCATTGCTGTCTGTTGCTGTTCCTGCTGCTAATGCTTTGCGCAGCCGCGCTGTGACGAGCCATGGACGGAGGTGGTGTTTGAGTCACCCACTGACGGCCGCATTGCTGTCTGTTGCTGTTCCTGCTGCTAATGCTTTGCGCAGCCGCGCTGTGACGAGCCATGGACGGAGGTGGTGTTTGAGTCACCCACTGACGGCCGCATTGCTGTCTGTTGCTGTTCCTGCTGCTAATGCTTTGCGCAGCCGCGCTGTGACGAGCCATGGACGGAGGTGGTGTTTGAGTCACCCACTGACGGCCGCATTGCTGTCTGTTGCTGTTCCTGCTGCTAATGCTTTGCGCAGCCGCGCTGTGACGAGCCATGGACGGAGGTGGTGTTTGAGTCACCCACTGACGGCCGCATTGCTGTCTGTTGCTGTTCCTGCTGCTAATGCTTTGCGCAGCCGCGCTGTGACGAGCCATGGACGGAGGTGGTGTTTGAGTCACCCACTGACGGCCGCATTGCTGTCTGTTGCTGTTCCTGCTGCTAATGCTTTGCGCAGCCGCGCTGTGACGAGCCATGGACGGAGGTGGTGTTTGAGTCACCCACTGACGGCCGCATCGCTGTCATTGTGTCACCGCTGGTGAAGCTGACGAGGCAGAAAGATGCACGCATCGAGGACATTGGCAGCCCAGAGGGCATCCTCAACAGGTGGAAACATGCACAGATGAATTGGCGAATTGTGTTGCTCTCGTGTGCATCCATGTTGCACCGCATGATGGGGTGTTCATCTACTGCCAGAACAGCAAGCTGCCGAAACGCAATTGCGAGTCTCACTTGTGCAGCTGCATTGCATGTATTGCTTGATAGGGAGTTGAGTAAACCAACCAGCTGAAACCGCAAGCTTGCGAGAGTGATGCATCCTGCAGTTACGTCACATGCAAATGGGACTCCTGACAAGCTCTGTTACTTCTGTGCTGCACCCCTTGTGCTCTCCACGCACCTGCTGCTGCTGCAGCCTTGGCAGCTACATCACGGGCACCTACATTGAGGAGGAGGACGTCGTGTCAACAAGCAGCAAGCAGCAGGTGCGGCACAAACAAGTTTGACCAGGTTTGACTGTGTGTGTAGTGCCTG
>CADDIJ020002721.1:0-70673 GCA_902809745.2 Tetradesmus lagerheimii | reverse complement strand
GGCGCGAAACGCGAGGCAGCCTGCTCCGCACGTTTTGTATAATGAAAGACCTCTCTATCGTAATCATTTACATATGTCTCTTAATTGTGCTTGCAAGCATCCGCTTCGAGCTGCTGCAGGCGACAAACTCGAGGCAGCCGTGCTCCCTGCCTCCTGTTCGCCGGCGAGGCGCGCCCGCGTCCTTTGCGCCCTCGAAATCGTTCCGCGCACCATTCTGCGTCGCCTTCTCGACTATCGACGCCCTCGAACAGGCCCCTCTCCTAATGACCTGAAAATTGAGACCCGAAAATAGACACGCGAACCCTGGCCCCTTGGTTTTTCCCATCTCCCTTCGGAAGATTTCTTAATCTTCCTACGGGTATTTCTTAATCTTGCTACGGGTAAAGCAAGGCGGCCCGTCCCGGGCCAGTCCCGTAGGAAGCTGTTTGGTTTACTGATGATGCACTGCTGTGCAGCTGTTTGCAATTGCTCAGGTCAGCTGACTGCAGTGGGGCCCCAACGGCTTCTCCTTCGGGCCCGCAACATGCGGGCCCGTACTTGATATAAAACCAACAGTTCTACAGGAGATGTGCACGTGCCCATCATACCCTGCTCAGAGAGTGGTGTTGCAATCACCTGCAGCTGCAGGGATCAGTCCAGTGCAGCCTGAGGCTGCACACCAATTGCCAGCCTTGCGTTGCATTGCACGCGTTACAGCAGCTGCAGCATGCGGGCACACTGAGATCTGCATAGGAGCCAATGTGCCGCTATGCTGCGGGATCATGCTACTAGTTACTAGACTACTGTAGTCACTCTTTACTAGTAGTCATACGGTGTGTACTGCAACAGGATGACACACCAGGAGCAGCTCCAGGCGCGAAACACGAGGCAGGCCTTCTCTCCACCTATTATGTTCGAATTAAATCCATATTCTATTTATAAACATGCCTCAAGCGCCCGCTTCGAGCTACTGCAGGCGATGGACTCGAGGCAGCCGTGCTCCCTGCCTGCTGCTCGCTCGCATCCTTTCCGCCCTCCAAATGTTTAAACATATCATTCGGCGCTTATTTCACGACTTCCACACTTATCGACCCAGTCCCACCGCTAATACCTGTAGTGAGACCTGAAAATAAATACGCGAACCCTGCTTAGCCCACGCATCTCCCTTCGGAAGATTTATTAATCTTCCTACGGGTACAGCAGTGATGGTGCATCTGCCAAAAGCTTCCCAGGCACATGCGACAACGCTGCTCCCTGTGTTCTCTGTGTAATCGGCCGTATGAATGCACTGCTGTGCTTCAACTTGATGAATCAACGTGTAAGGCATGATTCTCAGGCCTAGGTGTGCCCATGCTGCAGCAGTTCTTGACCACAGCCAGACGACAGCAGCTGCAGCTGTGAAAACTTTGTAGCACTCTACAGCTGTACCTGATGCATGTGCCATACACGGTGCACAAGTCAGCAAGCCACCATACTGCTCTGCAGACCGTAGGGTCTAAGCCTGGCAGGCTGGTGCGTTACTCATGAGTCATGAGCAGGCGGCCTTTACTTTTCAGTGTGCCCTAGCTGGTTTTGCGGCGGGTGATTGGCGAGCCTATTAGGTTCCGCTGTTTGCACAACATGTTTGCAGACTCTGTAAAAGTAATAGCAGCTGCTGCTTGTGCACCCAAGCAGCAAGGCATGCAGTGACACCCTATAGGGGGTAGCTACCCCTACAAGCAAGGCTGCGCACTCACGCAAGGCTACGCACGCAAGCAAGGCTGGCCTGACCCACTGTAATGCGCCGCTGACTGTCAATGCTGAACACGTAGAGCACAGCTCTCCACTCTGTGGTAACCCTCAGGGTGATTCACAGCCTGCTAGAGTGCTGCTACACTTTTACTGCCTGCAGACTTGCCAGCTGCATTGGCATGTGAACGAGTCAGCCCTGCCACCGGTATTATACCTATAATAGGTACCTATAACGCAATCGCGAGCTTGTGGTTTCGACGCGACCGAATCTCAGGATTGAATCGACTTCGCTGCAGCAGCTGGCTGGCATTCCTCTAAGAGAGTTCCTCAGAGCCGGTGTATCTACAAAAAACAGGGCTTTAGCCAATTGATATCGAGAGTCTGGTCATGACCGGCACCTCGTACGCCATGCATGAATGCATGATATGACCTCGTCAGATACGCCTGACGTCAGCAGCTGCTGCAGCCAACCTAGTTACCCTTCGCCGGCCTTCTTGTAAGATGAGGCGCACCCCAAATGTAAGTGAAGAGCTGGTCGCAAAGGTGACCGGCGAGTTGCAGCGGCAGATTTAAGTACAGTGCTGTAGCGCATGATCACGGTACAGACAATTGACAGCACAGCTGCGGTCACAAGGCGCAGCCCAGAATACTGTAGACTGTCTCATGTCAAGATTTTATTTTGGGGGTTCGAGGCGGAATTTCGGTACAGTGCACTATATCATGTCCCGAAAAACCTCATTGTACATGCACGGGCGCGCCCGTGCATGTCCTGGGACATGTCGGCTGCCATCCTTGTCCGTGAACTCTATACATAGAACCGCTGTGTTGGTCGATGCGTACAGTTAGGGCAGGTCGCGACTGAAAGTGCAACTCTAGGGTCTGCGAGGATGGCTAACCTAGTTACCCATCCCCGGCTTATGGGTAAGAACAGGCCCAGCCCTGTCTTGCAGATGTCGTGCTTATATGTATGTGATATTGGAGTTTGAGTGCAGCAGCACGCCAATGCGCATGAGCCGATCCACTGTCGGTGTCCTCTCGCCGAGTCGGACTCGAAGCCTGAAAGCCTGACATTGCCAATTGCATCTCGCCTGCCTGCAGGAGCCGTTGTTATAGTGCTGCTCTTCGCAGCCTTGATTGATCCGGCTCGTGGCCAGGGTGCTTGCACGCTCCCTGCTGCAGGGCACCTTCTGCAGTGCTACCCAGGAAATCCCCAAGTGTGCACCCAGGTCCTGCTTCATCAGGAGTCTGCCAGGAGTGACCGGCCAGGTGCCCGTTTGCACGACGTGCATGCCCAGCTACGTCAGAATCAACAAGGGTCGGGCCTGCGGTGAGTAACAGCAGCTGCTGGCGTGGAAATGTGCGCAGGGGACGTAGGCAGTGGCTGTGGGACACGGCTTGTATGCAGTTGTAGGTTGTGCCTACTGACAGCCGGTGCTGCTGGATACAGCCTGCTGAATGTGCAACAGTAGTACAAACAGAAGCCCATGTAGTGCAGGTAGTTGCTTCACAATGCTGTGGCTCGCAAATTGGCACTGCTGCCGCACTGGCACACGTGTGGCATGTGGCGAGCCCATCCCCCGAAGGCACATGTGGTGCTTGATTGTGCACCCGCACATATGGTCTGCACCTTTCCATGCTGTGACAGATGACTGCGACGTCAGCTCATGAACAGTTCATGCAGTATGTGTTCCTCAGGATGCATGATGCATGAAAACCGCTGCCGCAGCAGTACAGTCTATCGCCTCCCACGCGTGGTGTGCTCTTCTCATTTGCAAGCTGCGCCGTACGACATCTGCTGCACTGCCGCTCTGCCGTACCTATTGACTCAACCTCTTTCTGAAAGTCCTTTTCAAACACTTCCAATGCCTACAGCTCTCACACAGAGGGGTAATGCAAATCCTGAATTTGTAAGTAGGTCCAGGGCTCACACTTTTTGCGCACTGCGCTGCTGCAGGCTGCGCGGCTGGCCAGCTGCAGTACGACGCAGTCCTGGACGAACGCACGACCAAGTGCACGGACTGCGGCAAGGGCTTCTACTGCCCCGGCCCCATGGCCAGCCTAGGGGAGCCCACCAGCCCCAGCCCCAGCCCCCAGCAGCGTGGCCTGCGACTGCCCTGCGACAAGCGGCTCTCGACTGCCCTCCCGCCTGCGACTGCCCTCATAGGCAGCTCTGGACTGACCTCTGGCACCACCACAGCCAAGACGTGGAGGCAGTGCGGTGAGTTGGACTCTTGTAGCCAATGCAGGTTGGTCAAACCTTAAGGCAAGCTTGCCTTGCCCTGTCAGTTGGTTGGTTAGTGAGTGACCCGCTGCACAGCCTGTGGTTGCAGCACGCTGTAACTACGCCATGCAGTGTGGCTTGCCAAGATCTCTAGAGATGAATGTGTGCTCGGCTGTAGCACTGGACAAGCATGCCCCCTGATTGCAATTGGAGTGACTTGCTCACGATGCATGTAGTACATGGCACAGTGCCACAGCTGCATGCTGCATGTCGTAATCTGCAGCAGACAATCTAGCGGCTGGCTGGGCATGAACCTGGTTATTTTGAAATCATCACCGCCATTGAACTACTGCATTCTTTGTAATGGCGATGACCAGCAGTGCAAGGCTTGCTCTAACAAGCACGCACGTACAGAGGCCGCTGCAGTACAGCTCTGCACTGCATGTGGGCCGTCATCGGCTGCGCTGCGCTCCCAGAGCAACGCTTGCAGCTTGGCAGTCAGGGTGCTGCGAGTTGTAGTAGCCGATGTAAGATCAATAGTTGCACCCCAAGTGCTGCTCTACTTTGAGGAATGAATCTCACGCGTCGGACGTGCGCTCGCGCTTTTGCTGCTCTGCTGCCGTGCACTGCAGTCACCAGGCCTGGCTACCGACTGGACTCCACTGTGGCCAGTGCCCAGGGTGTGACTGAGGCCAGTGCCCAGGGTGTGACTGAGGCCAGTGCCCAGGGTGTGACTGAGGCCCAGGGTGTGACTGAGGCCCAGGGTGTGACTGAGGCCCAGGGTGTGACTGAGGCCCAGGGTGTGACTGAGGCCAGTGCCCAGGACGTGACTGAGGCCAGTGCCCAGGGCGTGACTGAGGCCAGTGCCCAGGGTGTGACTGAGGCCAGTGCCCAGGGTGTGACTGAGGCCCAGGGTGTGACTGAGGCCCAGGGTGTGACTGAGGCCCAGGGTGTGACTGAGGCCCAGGGTGTTACTGAGGCCAGTGCCCAGGGTGTGACTGAGGCCAGTGCCCAGGGTGTGACTGAGGCCCAGGGTGTGACTGAGGCCAGTGCCCAGGGTGTGACTGAGGCCACACAGACCTCCATCGTGTGTGATCCCAACACGTGCAATGCGGGTGAGTGAGCCTTGGTTGCTTGACTTCTTGCCCTGCCCCTCCCCCCCCTGCCCCAGTCTTGCAAATAGAGCATCCAATGTGGCATAGTGCTTGGTTCAGGTGCCACCAGTTGGCAATCGCCCCACAACATGTGTGATCACGTTAACGTGTATATCTGCCGTAACACTAACTACTTCCACAAGTGCTGCACATGCAATCAGGTTGCTTGTCAGCGGGTCTGCGATTGCAGGCAACAACCGTGCCCTGCTGTGCACCCCCTGCCCCATGGGACTCGTTACATCAGCGCCTCAACCCGGGACACTCCCCTCGGACTTGGCAAAAACGAGGAAAGCTAAGACCGACTGTTGTGAGTGCAAGGGATGAGCAAATTTTCCTCGTAATCCTGTAAATAACCTCACACCATGTGGTTGACAGATTCGATAGTTGAGATGTACATCACTGCATCATCAAGCGGCTTTGCACCGTAGCGTATTCCTTCAGTGAGTGACTGTGCACAGCATCGTTGCAATCTTTGCAAACATCGATGTGAGTCACGTACAGACACTGCTGACGCCCAGTAACCACTTGATCAGAGACCATTGCTAGCATCTAGTTCCCCAAGCCGTGCATTCATGTACTACTTTCGATTCACAATCCCCTCCTTTGAGACTCCTGATATGTTTGGCTGCATGTGCTGCCTGCAGTGGTGCTCAGTGGGTTGTCGTGGGATGGTAGCACTGCCCGGCCATGCCCCGTAGGCACATACCGTGGTGGGACAGTGGCTAGCTCAAAATCCGTGGGCTGCACTGCTTGCGGAGAAGGCATCTCCACCTTTGCTGTAGGCGCTACTGCGAAGACTGAATGCATAGGCAAGTGCACCCCACAATAGCTGAGATACACTCTGTGAATTCCTCAGGACACCCTTGGTGCATGACGTCATACTATGACGAGTCAGTAAGTCTGCACGCTGCGCCAATGTTCGACGTTGTGTGTCCGAGCCTGAGTCTTTTGCAAGAGGGCAGCGTTCATAGTGATCATGTGCACTCAGTTTGATTGTTGGTCATTGACTGATGTTTCTTTGGCCCTGGGTACCTCTGCTGTCAGCTAGATGCGGCTGCATTCAATCAATGCAGCTACAGTCACTGTACATGGTGTAGTGATTATGGCATGACAATATTTATCTGCTGTGCCGCAGCCTGCGGTGTCACCGTATGATGCATCGCCTCAGCATCTGCTGTAGGGGTGGCCAGCGACAGTGGTGGTTGTCAAGCCGAGCACAAGTGCTTTGCCGAACACGCATTGCAGTAGCAGTGTATGTGAATAGTGTGCAGCATGTCATGCGGAATAAGGGTGCACTGCCGAGAAAGGGACACAGCAGATGATACACTGACATTTGACAGTGCATCACCTGCTTTGTCCCTTGTTCCGCAAAGTTATCCATATTCCGCATGACATGGTGCCGTGAATACAGCGCACCATGGAGGGCAAACATGATCACGTTTGTCGCTTTTGCACTGAAACTTTGTGGCTGCTGTGCCCATGTGCTGCGAGGTGGAGCCCAGATACAGTGCTCAGTGGAATGAGGGTGGTTACGCTGAGAACGCTGTCAAGTGCCCATCCGGCACGTACTGGCCAGGAGGCACGCACGGCAGGGCGTTTGGAGGCCCAACAGCAGAGACCAGCTGCCGGTCCTGTGCTGGTCACACGGCACAGCGGCGCCACTGATGCCTCAGAGTGCACTGCCCCGCCTGGCTGCTACAGAGACACCAGCACATTGAGCTTGGAGCTGTGCCCTGCCGTCATTGGGTACAAGGTCTACGACAAGGCCATGCCTGAGGCATACGGAAGCTTTGGCACCTACAGGTGTGGACCCGCGACACAGAGGTGGCAGCAGCTGGGTGTACTCCAAGCGTGCAGCTAAGATCTCATTCATGTGTGCAGAGCCTCTGCGGCAGTGCAATTGTGATCATGTGCTGCTGCTGCCAGCAGCTAAGTTGGCTGTAATCTGTGAGGATGAATGCACATGCATGAGCCGACATATGTGGGCACTGACCACTCAGTATACTGAGTATAGCTATTAGCACTGCTGGAAATGCTTGCGTGCTAACTGGAGCAGACTCTACCAGCAGGTAGGTCGGTTTGTTTTGGTCACACTGTGCAAGTGTGTGGGCTACAACCTTTTCGAGTCAGTGCCCATCACATATGATGTCCCGTTGCACCGCCTCTTGCGATGTTTTGCGTGCACCGGGTCTGGCTGGGCCACAACGCCCAACGGCGTGCAGGACTGCAAAATCTGCGAAGCTAACATGAACGTCATGCGCACAGAGCAGAGCGAGCACCCAGACAGAGATGACGAGTTCATCGCAACCAGCTCTGCCAACTGCTGTGAGTAATGCGGTCAGTGCACTGCACTAAGTGCGCGAATGCCACGCCCCAGACCAGATGACACTTGGAGTGCACTGCACGCAGCTGCTGAGCACGCGCAAAAGGCGCATCGTGTACCGTGAGCCAGGGCCGTGCAAGTTCGCCCGGCTCTCAAATCAATCAGCGGTTGCCAGCACAGGTTCCAACTTGGAACTTCCAAGTGCCGTCGATGCGCAGCAAGTGTATGCCTGGCCTACTCAGACTGGTGGCTGCAACTGCGCTCAAGACTGGACACAAATGATTCGTGCATGCCATAGCAGTGTGCAGCGTGTCGTGTTGCGGTGCTGTCAGCTTCCCTCACACACTTCGCTGTGCTGCCTTGCTGCTGTGCTGCCCTTCAGACGTCTCTCAAGGCCAGGGCCTGAAGAGAGACCTGACCCTGCCAGCAGCATACAGCCAGTGGAGGGCATACGATTGCCCAAAGGGCACCGTTGGAGCCACAGACATCACGCCCAGCACCGCGTCTGCTGTGGTGTGCAGGGCCATCAGTGAGCAGTGCGGCAGGGGCTACCATTACTCCGCCTATGGCAACGAATGCTACAACCCGGCAGGGTTTGGCGCTTATGAGCAGGAGGTCATCGAGTGTCCGATTGGGTCATGGGCGGAGATGAGGTGAGCACTGTTGCGTGGGTAGGTGTATGCAAGCAAACATAGGCGATGCAGCATGTGTGCACAGACAGACGGAAGTGCCCCATTCACCCGCATGCAAGCAGAGAATTGCTTCCCCCGCTGCGGCTTCATCTGCTGCTGGATGCACGGGTGAGTGGTCGACTGTGGTGGCTTGGCACCTCTCCTGCCCTGCCCGGGCAGGGCAGAGGCTTCAAAATCCTGCAGTGCCAACAATTGGCGCCTCTTGAGTTTTGAATGTGACGTGCCATAAGTTCTGGATCGGCAGCTGCACAGTGTCACCAGTTCCAGTGTTTCGTGATGAGGACTAGGCGTCTGCTTTGCAGATACAGCATGGTCATGATGCCAAGCTGTAACCACTGGTGCTGGTGATTGCAACGCCGCCGAGATGTTTCATATGCAGACACCTGAAGCAGAATACGTGTATGCTGCTACCCAGCGCAGCACTCCTGACATCTTGACATGGTGACGTCTGCTCTGAGCTGTGACAGACACTGAATGAGGCAGCCCCTGCTCACTTCTGCTGCCGTGCTCCGGCCGCAGGTCTTGCAAGCCATGCACCAAATGTCTTGTCGGCCGCACCACTTTGTCTACTGCTTCACGCAAGGCAGAGGTATCACACTGCTTTGTTAAGAAAGGCTATGGCCTCTACAATGCGTACGGGGTCAATAAGGCACAAAAGTGGTTGGACGGCTATCCAAGGGCCGGTATATGGATCCAGCCTGACTTGATTTCCTGGATCGCTGAAGGTATTCCGGCAGCAGAGTGCCCTGTTGGTGAGTGCTGGCTTTAATTGCAGTGCTCCGACACGAGATTTGCGATCAGCATGCTTGCAGCCCTGCGCTGCCTGGTTCATTACACAGTCAGCAGGCAGTTCAATCAACAACATGATGACGAGTCACAAAGCAATTGTGCATGTCCCATAGGGAATGCTGTCTGTATAGCATAGACAACACATGATGAATCAGCCAAACACGGTTTACCAAGCCTGGCATTCTCTGCCAGGCTGGCTTGAAGCATCAGGACAAACCGCACATACGACTAGCATCAGATCATCTGCAGGTGACAAACTTCTACCAGCAGCTCAATGGCAAGTGTGGCTGTGCATATCACATGCTGTGCTTCTTTGGTGAGCGTATGGCTATCTAGACTGGTGTGCTGGTTGTCGCTTGCAGGCCGGTACAGCACAAGCTCAGGGGGAGTGAACGCAATTGATGACGTGGACGCGCGCTGTGTCACGTGCCCTGCGTACAGCACTACTGAGGACACGGGCTCAACTTCGTACAAAGACTGCACAGGTACTTCCATGGCATGCACAACAAGGAAACCTACTTATTACGTTTGCCAACCAGACACATATGATAAGTACATGCATGTGTTGGAGAACTTGCCCATCTTCTTTTGGTGCGGGCTCTCAGGCCCTGTGTATGAATAACCGCCCTGATCGGCCGTAAGCAACTTGCTGCTGTGACAACAACCTGGCACCATCTACGCACATGCGGCATGCTGCAGGTTGTCACAACTCAATGCCATTCTCAAGTTGAGACGGTTGGCATCTAAAGTATAGCCTGCCTATCCCAGGCCGTGGCAAGGCTCTGCATGCTGATGTGGATGGATGACATGCACATGGTGTGTTCAGACTCCCAAGGTGGGCCAGGTTAGTACCCTCGCCAGGACACTCACCAAGAGACGTGCACGCATGCCCCGGGGGGGGGGCGGCACCTCCCGCCTCTCATCATGTCACATGACATGATGATTCATGTGCATTTTACTTGACACGTGACTGTTTGTTATGCAGTGTGCATAAAAGGAGCAGGGCGTGCGCCTGGCGCAGCGCTCTATGCAGAGTGTAATGCCTGCGACCGCTGCTACTACAACGACGGTGAAAAAATCGACCCCCGGACCGGCGACGACAGGGCTGACTGGCAGTGCATGAGGTGCCCTTCCATCACTTTCGCATATCGCGAGCAGAGTGACTTCAAGTCAGAGAGCACAACATCGCAGATTGCCTCGCAGAGTGACAGTGACTGCATGCCTGTGCACACCCAGCTGGTGAGTGTGCTGGCTGGCACCAACCAGCACCGCCACAAAGCAGCTTGGTTTGGCCCCAGTCACAGATGCCTGACCGTGCCCGGCACGGTGGAACGTTTCATGGTGGAACGTTTCATCTTGTCTGGAGCTCAGCCCTCGGGAGTTGGGCTTCTTGCGGTGTATATACTGCAACAGCACGCCGTGCTGATCATACCTGGCCAGCACATTTAACGTTATTTGCCCCTCAAACAGTGCTTTGCTTACCACCGTGCTACAACAGCTGTGCACTCACGCACAAGCAGTGTGTGCCACACACCTCATGGTCCATTGCCCTTGTTGTCAGGGCCAATACGTCACGCATGTATGCCTTTACAAGCATGGGATGGACGCTGTGTGCTGTTGTTACCACTGCTGCGGTTCCGTGTTGCAGAGCTCTTTTGCTGGGACGTCAATGCTGAGCGACGCTCCAGGCCCTGGAGCTATGGAAGCTCTGACCGCAGCGCCGCCACCGACGGCAATCGGCAGCCTTGAGGACTGTGCGGAGTACTGCAGGACCGTCCCAACATGCCACTTTGTTGAATATAGGTACAACAGTCCGATTGTGAAGTGCTACTTATTCATGCCAGCTACAGGCAGCGTGCAAGTGTTCTACAAGCTGCCTCCCAGCAATGACGCCCGCAGCGGCCTCAGGACCGCTCCAAGCACAGCTGCGACTGCTGCCAGGAACGAGAGCAGCCCTGCCACCAACCCCAAGGACTCCAACCGCGCAGCAACAACCCCGAAGAACATCGGCAGCGGCATGTATGCCAAGTACACCTATGCAGCCTCACACCCTTTGCCGTGGGCGGCAGAGATCCCTTCCACAGGCCTGACAAGCCTGGCGGCTGCGGCAGACGCGTGCGATGCTGACTATCTTTGCGTCATGATCCGCTCACCGGCACCTGGGGTGTTCCTCCTGCATGCAGCCAGCTCTCCTGCTGGGGTGCGCACCATCATCAACGCAGAAAAGTCGAGCGATAACATCAAGGTTGACAGCGTGCGCATCCAGCAGCCGGGGCAGCCCGAGGCAGGTGAGATGCCACCTGTGCTCTTGTCGAGCCACTTGAAGTGCCGGTGTTTCTTTTGCGATGGTTCACCGCATTGCTTGAGCCTTTCTGAAGGAATCCCGTGCCTAAACATTCGCCTGGTCAGCTTCACATTGTTCAGCGTAGTCATGACTGATCAGGCAGCTTCCAAAGCAACAGCAGATTTATGTACCAGGCCATCAGCCTCTGAATGATCTGTCACTGGTGGCTATGATGGTTCAAATGGTATGCTGCATCGGCCTGTTGTTGCGACCATGAGGTTAGATCTGTATGCTGCAATTGACCTCCCGAGCAGGCACCCTATGTGTTGATGCCAATATAAGTAGTACATATTCGCCAGCCCTAACTGAACGGTATTGATCATGGCATGTGTAGTCCTGGCAAAGACCGGCCTACGTCAGGCTATACATTACGTTACATGCTTGTTGCTCCACTCAAACTTAAGTAGCATCCCCTATCAGGAGCCAACGGGAGGCTCATAACGGGGAGAAACATCCCAAAGATCTCTAGTCACAGAGACATCACAAGACCAAGCCGTGTTGGCAACATGAACTCGTCCGCTGCTTCGATCGCCTGAGCAATAGAGTGATAGGACAGGCAAGACGCAGGAAACAAACATCACAGAGGATTGCTGTCACATGCGCTTTCAGCTGCGCAGTTTTTTGTGCAGGTTGTCAACTGACGAGAGTGTTTGTGTGCTTGCTGCAGACGTCTGCATTACAACACTGCAATGGCCGTGGCACGTGTGTGAAGGGCGAGGGCTGCTTGTGCGACTTGGACTCGGGATACGTTAATGCACCGGATCAGAAGTGCGATGAGCTAAGTAAGTGCTGTAGCTCACATTGCAGATGTTGCAGCTGATGCCATCAGCAGTGCGGCACTGCTTCAGTCTGTGTGTCATCAGCTGATGCTGCAGTGCACTCCTGATTTCCTTGAGCACTGCGGCGTTGTACACTACAGCAGGCTGCCAGAAACAGCGAGAACAGCGTATGGTGTCTGCGCCATGCACATGCCATGCAATCCAGTGGATCTGTGCTGCACCTGCACTGTGATCACGTGTTATTAACAGTGACATGCGGGATGGCTGCACTGCCCAGCTTCAACCAAGGCTGGCAGTAGGTCAATCAGTGCCTGTTTTTACATCCACATCTGCGCACTGTGCTGCATCTTGCAGGCGGAGATCCTTGTGCAAGCAGCAACCCGTACTATGAAGATGACACGGATGCCGTTTTGACACCCACCATCACAAAGGGATGCCTGCAGTATACATGGAGTACCCACATGGGATGCACCAATAGCGCGTACCTGAACTCAGCCACTGCAAGCGCTTGGGCCAAGAGCTCCTATCAGGATGCGCTGTCTGCAATGGACAAGATTCGGGAAGATGCTGACAGATACTATTCAGTTCAGTTCAGGGTATGAAGAAGCAACCCTCCAACCTGCGGAAGCCTGCTATGGAATTACGCGCACAGCTGCTGTAGGCGCAGACATGCAGGCAGCCTTTGATCCAACGCTGTACGTGGTGCAGTGTCCCCCGGACCGCCGTGTGACATCCCTTGCCATAACCACAGAGGACACCCCTGCGATGCGCGTGACATGCAAACGCTTGCAGTCAAACTTCGAGTCTGTCTCAATCATCGGCGACATTATCACCAAAGACTATGGCCCCGAGGCTACCAGTCTGGCAGGGTTCAGCCGTATGATTGTGGCCACACAAAGCCTCAACAGCCTTGAAGTTTTGGTGCCCAAAGTCTGGTACTTCAGCAACGGCTTCACGTTCTACCCTTACGCAGCACAAGGAGGGGCAGCGTCCCCCTTTAAACTTGGGAGGGATGTCTCAGCAGAAGATGAAGCATCTGGAGCTTGGAAGCTCACTCCGGCAGAGTGCCCAGCGGCCAAGTCATTGTGGGCTTCCATGGCCAGACCTTACTGGACTATAAGGGCAGAGGACGTGTTAAGATCGGAACAATCGGTCTGATCTGCCGGCCTGCGGCATGGCTCAACTGAAAGCAGTGTAAATAGGCCAAGGGGTGGGCTTGCAGCTGTGGCTGCATGTGACTCACATACTGAAGTATCGTAGTGCTTTCTGTGCATCGTTGCTTCGAGTACAGCTCGAGTCTGTGTCCTAGCCCTATGATTGTGCACCTGTTGGGGATCGTTGCAGGGCACATGAGTGTTGTCACCGTGTGTGTTGGGTTGATAGAGGTTGCCTCTGTGCGTGCTACGGGACAGCAGTCACAACTGCATGCTAGTGAAACTTGTGATTCCTCAGCCTTCAAAGCTACTACTCGTCTGTTCACACAGTCGGTGAAGCGCGGTGCATTGATTATCTGCTTGATGGGGATGGATGGGCGGCAGGGCAGCGCTACCTGCTGCTAACCCTATGCCATGCCATGGCAGCCTGCCATGCCAGCACTGAACTTCAGCTTTTGGAATACGTCAGCCGCTGACAGTGTGGGCGTGTCGCTGTCCAGATCTTGCAATGTGTCAGTGCATCACCTGCTGTGTCCCTTGTGCCGCAAAGTTGCCCATGTTCCGCATGACATATGAGCAGCATCTTGTCATGTTGGCGTTGCAGAGAAGCAAAGGTTGCGCTCAAGCGTGTTTACGGCACTATCGTTGTGGTCGCACCATAACAATGTGGTCGCACCATCACAATTTGGTCGCACCATAACAATGTGCTGCCAACACTATGTGTTTCATTGTCCTGACGCTCAAGCCAGGATGTTTGTTTTCGTGAGATGGCACGTAGTTACTCTATTATGATAACATTTGGATAAGTATTCAGTTTCAACCTACATATTCTGATGATCAGAGCAACAATGGTGTGGCTCATTCGCCAGCTGCTCATTTGAGGAACACGGTGCTTCCAGCAGTGTGCACATAGGGGTACTTTGCAAGCCTGTTTGGGCAGAGGAGAAGCAGTTTCGGTTGCATTCGGTTGTCAGTGTTTGGCTTACTGTGCCCTGGCAGCCGCTGCTCTTGCAAGCCCTCAGGGCCCATGAGCGGGGCGACCCCGCGTTAGAGCTTTCAGGGGATGTGCTTTGAAGCACAGTGTGCTATGGTTCAGCATTTCTTGCATTCATGCTGATGATGTTTTCGCTGATTTACTTCTATGATGCTGTCACGATGTGTGTGGCATGTATTGCATCATTTCTGCCAGACAGAAAGTTAGCAGTCACTGCTCTCGCTAGCCCGGTTTTGTGCTAGCGCTGCATGTTGACATGACTGAGCGGCTGTCGTGATCAACGACAGACTCCAGCAGTGTGTACGGGCGCTTATTCTTATTTTTTATTTCTACTCGCATGGTACGATACACAGAGGGCTGAGGTTGATTGCAGCCTGCTCGGAGTTTGACCAGAAACCAAACAGATCCGCTGTGGCCCTTTTGGTAGGTGTGTGAGTGAGACTATGTAAGGCTGCACGTAATTCTATGATCACTTCATGCAGAGACACACGGTGTGTTGTCTGGTGCGGCTGCTGTGTGACGTATACATATATATATGTGTTGTGCAGATGCTGAAACAACACATGTGTTGTGCTGTCGCAGCAGCCATAGTACGTACTACGTAGTATATATAGGTGGAGATGTCGGTGGCTTCACTTTGAGGCTATGCCATAGTTTGCCCATCTCAGCATTGGACGAGTTTTGTGAGGTACTGTTCAGCACATGTGGTCATACATACGGTATTATGGCGAGATGCAGCGTAGTAGTGGGGCCGATGGCGTTAATGCTATTGCTTGATCTGGTGATTTGATGATGATGATGATGATGCCCTTTGAAGGGCCCGGCCCCTGGGGCCCAAAGGTTGGTCTGGGCATGGGACGACACTGCAGCTGGCAGTGTATTGCAAAATATGTCACCGAAATTTCTTTCCCCCCTGTGCCCCCTTGGCAACCGGCAGAAGTCTAGTAAAATATATCTGGTCTAGAATACACTTTTACATGGGTTCCGTCTAAATCCGCTCTTTGACACTGAAGCGGCGCTTCGTGGTGGTTTGTCATTGACTGCAGTTATGGTTGAGCAGCCCAACTGGCAACTTGCAAGTTGCCCAGTAACGGGTACTAGCCGCAGTGCGTGCCACGCACCGTAGCACGGAACATGGTGCCTGCGCACACGTGGTGCGGAACGTTTGGCTCAGTGAGGCGATGCAGCCGGCGATGGAGCCTGGCAGGCCGCTTTGTGACTCAGAGGCAGCTATGTAGCGCCAAGCATTACTGTACACTGGGAACGCAAGGGAGAACTGTCGGCACGCTCCTCCAATCCGTATTAAGCCCAGCACCGCTCCTCGACTGGGCTCCTGACGCCAGACCTGAACCCTTGCGGGTAAGCCCAGAGCCAGGATCGGAACCGCATGCCAGGGCCTTCGGCCCTGTCTGGGGCTGAACTGGGGTTTGCCTAGCCACATAGGCTTCACCTGACATGGCTTTGGCCTGAACTGGGATTATCGTTCCATTGCTGCCTGTTACAAGCTATGATCTACTTGTGTCAGCATTGACAGTCAGCGGCGCATTACAGTGGGTCAGGCCAGCCTCGCTTGCGTGCGCAACCTTGCGCGAGTGAGCAGCCTTGCATGCAGGGGAAGGGTGTCACTGCATGCCTTGCTGCTTGGTGCTGCTATTACTCTTACAGGCTGGGACGATGTATAAGGAGCACCGCTGGCGGCGCTGCGCCGTGTTGGTGCAAAGGCATATTGGCTGCTGTACGGTGAAGCATTTGCTTAGTTAGTTAGTTAGTTAGTTAGTTACACAGCCTATAGTGTTGGTATCCTTGTCATATAAATTAGTGTTCATGAATAGAGAAATTATATAGAAATTATATTTGTAATTGGGCATGTACTGGATTTCTGCTGCTATGGGGCCAAAACATAGGAGCCAGGTGAGTAGAGCTAGGGTATGGCTTTCTAAACGGGTGTTGAAAAACACCGACAATTCCAGACACTATTGGTCTCACCGAAATGACTACGGTTGCTTTCTCGGCAATCGTTGAATCTGGTCAGTGTGCCTGTGACTGGTCTCGTGGCAGTTGGCGTACCGGTAGTACTGGTACTGCACCGTGCAACACGGTTGCTGTGCTGCGCTTCAGTAACCCGCGTTCAACGAAGAAGTTATGAAATCTAAAGTTATGCATTGTTCATATCATTGCAAACTTTGCATTATGGTGATGCAGCAGATGCACCACTCACATGTTAGATTGGGCCCCCCAAGTTATGGATGCCGAGCTGTCCAACAGGCGTGATCTCGATTCACTGGCATGAGTCACAGTGAACACTACTGGTGGGCCACAACTGTCGAGTGGCACCTAGGTTGTACAAGGGGGCTTATCGACAGCTGCTGGCAGCCGCCGGCTGAGTAGCCTACCGTACGGCGTAGGTGTGTGACACAGCATGATTTTGTGCAGCTTCAGACCCGGCGTGATGCCAAGCCTCGGAGGCCTTCCATATTGCACTCACACGCGGCCAATTCAACGGCGGCGCCAGGCAGCACTGCTGCCAGAGCCGGGTTGGCAACCGTGGATCCAAGGTGGATCCAACTTCAAGTTGGATGGACATCAAGTTGATGTGACAGCGGCCGTACTTTGAAAGCACACTGCGAGTCTGACTCGGACGCGCGGGCTGCGCGTGCGCACCCTCATCTACTGCATACATGCAGGCGTGTATACTAGAACACATAGTACGCCAAGTAATCCAGCAGTACCGAACAGCAGCCTGTGCCTTACAGCACCGTGCTGTCCCAAAACAGTGAAGAAAACGTTACACGCGACTGCGAAGTATATCAAGACACATAGTAGTGCCAGCATCACAACCCAAAATCATCAATCCACCCCCTGACCACTCCAGTACCAGGCAACACCCGTCCTTTCAAACCACTCCCTTCTCTCCTGCGTGCAAGCGTATGCACCGCGTGCTGCTGAAACAACAGCAGCTGGGCATCACAGCCGCAGTGTGTGACACATCACCACCAACTGCAGCAGCCCTGCACACCATCTTCCCACTGTGAACTCCAGGCCAGCAGCCCAACTTGAAGTTCACAGCGCGCAACAGCTGGCATGACTTCACAGGTTGGCGGACAGCAGGCAGTATCTGCCTCCACCCACCATCAGACCGCCCCAGCACGCCATCTTCCCACTGTGAACTTCGAACCACACGAGTGAAGTTCACACTCTACAGGTTGGCGTACGGCAGGCAGCGGCTGGCGCGGTACATGTCAGCACCTTCCAGGACGAAGCTCTTGGACAGCTCGCGCTTCTGCGCACGCGTCTGCTTCTCGTTCATGTGCTGCTTGCCGCTGTGGCGAGCCATCAGCTTGCCGGCGCCCGTGACGCGGATGCGCTTGGCGGCAGCCTGCAGCAGCAGCAGCAGGGGCAGGCAATAAAAAGGGTCAGGCATGCGTTTTGCTGATGTTCGATCATGTTAAAGGGTAGCATCAAGCGCAGTCAACTTGATGACGCACGTCACGCGCATGCGCTTGGCAGCAGATTGCAGTAGCAGCAGCAGCAGCAGTGGCAGGCAATCAACATGGTCAGACGAGAGTTCGTTGTTGATATCAGGTGAAAGAGGAGAAGGGTAGCGTCAAGCGCAGTCAACTTGCCGGCGCCCGTCACGCGGATGCGCTTGGCTGCAGCCTGCGGCAGCAGCAGCAGCAGCAGTGGCAGGCAATCAACATGGTCAGACGAGGGTTTGTTGTTGATAACGGGTGGAAGAGGAGAAGGGTAGCGTCAAGCGCAATCAACTCAATGACGCACGTCACGCGGATGCGCTTGGCAGCAGCCTGCGGCAGCAGCAACAGCAGCAGCAGCAGCAGCAGGCAATCAACATGGTCAGACGAGGGTTCATTGTTGATAACGGGTGAAAGAGGAGAAGGGTAACGTCACGCGCAGTCAACTTAATGACGCACATCACGCGGATGCGCTTGGCGGCAGCCTGCGGCAGCAGCAGCAGCAGGGGCAGGCAATAAAAAGGGTCAGGCATGCATAGTCCTCTCTAATCAGGTAGAAAGGTAGCGTCAAACGCAGTCAACTTGATGACGCACGTCACGCGCATGCGCTTGGCAGCAGCCTGCGGCAGCAGCAAGCAGCAGCAGCGGCAGGCAATTAACCTGGTCAGACGAGCGTTCGTTGCAGATATAAGGTGAAATAGGAGAAGACAAACAACGAGAATGCAGCAATGCAGCCACCTGGCCTGCCTGCCGACCACCCTGCTCAGCTGCACCCTGCACCAGCACACACACGTGTGCTGGGCGCTGCTGCTACTCCTGCCACAGTATGCTTTCACATGCTCAACAGCCTCAAAGCGCTCTGACTTGCAGGTTCATTGCACCCTGCATTGCACCCTGCCCCGCGCAGCTAGTACCACAGCACGCAGAGCCATAAACCGAAGCAAGCCCCACACATCTGTGCACCAGTGCTGCGGTTCTGGCATGTGCAGCACAGCAACAGTATACTGTATGTTGCTGCCACACCCCTGATAACCTCACATGGCCCTGTTGCCAAACCTGGTTCCCCAGCTCATTTCTTATCTGATCAGTCAGCAGCAGCTACGCGATACATCATTAATAGATGTAGCTGTGCAGGTGCATCAACGCCATGCGGATGCATGCCAGCACGTACGCTCGTATGATAAAATCCCCAACCTGGTGCCCAGCTTGCGTCTCTTCGGGCTGAATTCATGAAGTGGCACGGTTTGTGCCTCAGTGCACTTTGAGGCAATGGCACTATGCCACGAGTGAAGACTGCGGCTGGGCTCCGCTGCACGCTGCTGCAAGCTACCACAGCCAACCAGCCTGCATCCCTGCTCACCTGAATCCAGCAATTCTGCTCAATGCACGAATGCATCAAGATGCACGCATTGGATGCATCAGCACACAACAAAGGGTGCATACGCATGCGGTTGCGCTGCAGCGTGACGGCATGCCCTGCACCGATGCAAGCTGATGCATTGGAGCCCTTTATACACCCGCTACACACTACAGTGCAGCACCTACAGGGTACCCTACACTGCAACAGCCTCTGCTGCGCACCTTGTGTGTCTATCACTAATAGCCGATGCCTTTGGCTAGCCGATGCCTTTGCCATTATTGCAGCACCTACAGGGTACCCTACACTGCAACAGCCTCTGCTGCGCACCTTGTGTGTCTATCACTAATAGCCGATGCCTTTGGCTAGCCGATGCCTTTGCCATTATTGCAGCACCTACAGGGTACCCTACACTGCAACAGCCTCTGCTGCGCACCTTGTGTGTCTATCACTAATAGCCGATGCCTTTGGCTAGCCGATGCCTTTGCCATTATTGCAGCACCTACAGGGTACCCTACACTGCAACAGCCTCTGCTGCGCACCTTGTGTGTCTATCACTAATAGCCGATGCCTTTGGCTAGCCGATGCCTTTGCCATTATTGCAGCACCTACAGGGTACCCTACACTGCAACAGCCTCTGCTGCGCACCTTGTGTGTCTATCACTAATAGCCGATGCCTTTGGCTAGCCGATGCCTTTGCCATTATTGCAGCACCTACAGGGTACCCTACACTGCAACAGCCTCTGCTGCGCACCTTGTGTGTCTATCACTAATAGCCGATGCCTTTGGCTAGCCGATGCCTTTGCCATTATTGCAGCACCTACAGGGTACCCTACGAAAACGTCTGACACCTCTGCTGCGCACCTTGCGTGTCTTCAGCTTGGCCTCCACCTCAACTGCTGACACACGCACGGCAGGCTGCAGCAGCAGCAGCAGATACACAGTCAGACGACGGCCAGATGTATGGCATGAACAAACAGCTGCTAAAGATCTGCCAGATATAACGCCACTCGAACCTGCGCTGCTAATGTAGCTAGCTGCCGCATTGTCTACCTACACAAGCTGCTGGTGCCACCATGCCTAAAGCGCGTAAGGGAATCCCAACAGGCATTTGCCCACGGCACTTCTACTGCTGCTGCTGCTGCCACTGAGCAGCGCTGCTGCTGCTGCCGGGTCGCCTAAACTACTCATAACTACAGCGGGTCAGCATATCTGGCAGCTGCAGCCGTGTTGCACAGGAGCCCTGAGCTGCTCTAACAGCAGCATGCAGTGCCATGAGCTGCTGTGGGCTTTGCGCCTGCCGCAAATGAACAGCCTGCGACACGCTGCTGCGCAACCTGTGTGAGAGCCGCCTGCGCGGGTCTATTGAATAAAAGCCCACTGCGGCTGCAATTGCTGCTGGAGGCGCAGCGAATGCTTCTGGTTCTTTTGCTGCTTGCTGCTTGATGCCAGGAGCTTACAGCAATCAGCCAGCTGCTAGCCTGGCTGATTTCTGTGTGTCCCTGCTCCGGGCCCCTGACTTACTAGTCCTTGCACAGGTGCAAGCCAGTTCGCCTAGACCAGAGCCTGCATGCTGCTGCTTCACTTGCAATCCACTGCAGGTGCAGTGCAGATGTGCCTGCATGCTCTGCTGTGCAGCTGCCTGCTACTGCCCTGCCAGCCAGCCAGCCAGCCAGCCAGCCAGCCAATCAACCAGCCAGGCTGTTTCCTTTGCTCACCGCTGCAAGCACCACGCGGCGCACTGGTGCCACTGGAGATGCCACGAAGGCGCTGCTGCGAGAGCTGAACGCCCTCTGTGCCTGAAAACACAGAGACACCAGCAGCATCAGCAGTAGTATGCTAGCCAGCACCTGATAGCCATGCTGCTCGTGCGAACCCTTGAACCAGAGATTATGACGTCGATTAGATCCACGCGTTGCTCACCAGGCAAGTGTTCATGGTTGCTGCTGCGAGTGTTTCTGGGAGCGGCTGTGTTTAGCAGGCAGCTTATCACTCTGCTTGAATTTTTCTTTCACATATGCGAACTTAAGAAAAACTCAGCTAAGCAGGACGACCAATGGGGCATCCCCGAGTAAGTGCACTCCTGTGGTGGTGGGCCCTCCCGTCACTAAACCATCAGCAAGAGCTGTACCCCTGGCAGACCCCTGAACTATGTTTCCGATATCTTTTTGGACAATTTCAGTGGAATCTGCGGTGCTGGAATCTTATCTTTGGGTCTCAAGGGTACAGCAGGAGTGAGTTTGCTGACCTGGCTGTGCCTGCTGTGTATATCCCATATTCGCGGCACCTGGCCCAGTGATCAAAAGTTCTTTGAAACAAGGACTTGTCTGCAGCCATATAGTTCAGGAGCAAGCGCAGCAGTCCGGAGCTCGTTACTGCATCAGTTCGGCAGGATGGACCCCATGAAGGTGTGTTTTGTAGTGTCCGAGAATACATTATCGAACAGAAATATCCCGGACAACAGAGCATGTGCATGTACGGGACCTGTGAGGTTGGCCGAGTGCCCCACCGCTCTGCAATGACAGTTGTAGATGGTGCGGGGCTCTTTTTGATCTTCCTGCGTGTATCAAGTGTCGACATGCGCGATCGCAGCGGCGTAGCAGCAGCATGGCCGCAGCTGGTGCTAATGCTGACAAGGCCAACAGACCAGCAGTAGCACGCCTCTGCTGGCGTCCGCTGCGATTTGCAGGAGCTGGTTCAGCCGCAGTATTGCATGAGAACACATCAGTGCAGATGCAAGCAGTCGGAACATACAGCTGTATCTGATGCATCTTTGACTGCCATGGGCGCGCCAGTGCTGCTGCACCACATGCCCTGGAAGTTGCTGTCTTTGCTGCAGCTGCCATTGTGCTTGTTTCAACAGCCATGCAGCTGCATCACCGCACAATAATCCTTTCTAATGCCGTGCTCGACGACTTCCAATCAGCAGTCGCCCATGCACACATCTGCTTTCTCATTGACCTCCTGCAGCCATCCACTTTCTCTCCCCACCATGCACTCTGCATGCAGCATCCCACCAACATACATCCAGCCCTGCTCACTCCTCTCCTCCTCTTCTTCACTCTGCTGCATATCCCTTCCCTCCTCTCTCCCTTCCTGCAAGCAGCACCGCCCCTCGTCCAACCACGACGCCCCCTACTGGACCACCAACAGCGGCGCACCCGTGTGGAACAACAACAGCAGCTTGACTGCAGGAACGCGCGGCCCCATCCTGCTGGAGGACTACCACCTGGTGGAGAAGCTGGCCAACTTTGACCGCGAGCGCATCCCGGAGCGCGTCGTGCACGCGCGCGGCGCATCAGCCAAGGGCTTCTTCGAGGTGAGGGGGCCAGCACAAGGCTGCAGCAACACAGCCGTTGGTTGGTTCTGTTTGAAGTTGGAGAATCACGTGCCCGCTGACTGGGCATGCATCGGCTGGACTGGCGATCACAGCCTTTCCTGCAGCCCTCTAATGAGCGCGTGGTGCATGCGTCAGCCAAAGGGCTTATTTGAGGTGGGAGGGGGGGCAGGGGCGGCAGCGCTTACCTGTGTTTTGGCAACGAAGGCGAGGCTTCTGCGTTTTGTTGTGCGGGCTTGTGTGGTGGCGCCTGGTGCCAGAGCTCTCACACATTGGGCCGTGCAGCCTGCAAGGCTTGTGGCAAATCCACTGGTCCCCACACTTGGGGGTGAGAGCAGCAACTGTTCCGGGTGTGTTCTGGCTTCCCAACTTCCGTTTCTGCATGTGTGTGGCTTCTTCTAGATTGTTTTTTGGGGGGGTCGTTTCGGGGCTAGAGTCAGTGGGGGCGCGGCCCCATCCTGCAGGAGGACTACCACCTGGTGGTGAAGCTCGCCAACTTTGACCGCGAGCGCATCCCGGAGTGTGTCGTGCACGCACGCGGCGCATTGGCCAAGGGCTTCTTCGAGGTAGGGGGGGTGAAGGCTGCAGGCTGTATGTCAACCTGTTGCAAGTTGGGCTGTGCGTGATTATGCACGCAGCGGATCAGCAAAGGCTCTTCTGGTGCTCTGCAGGTGGCCGGGCTGCATTAGCGACCACAATCTGTCCTACAGCCCCTCTCATCAACTGCTATTCAACCCTGTTGTTCTGCTGCTGCAAGTGGTGCATGACGTGAGCCACCTGACAAGTTCATGTTGTAGTACGCTTCCTTATGGTGTTGGTTTGCATCATGCCTTGTCAACCTGCCTTCCCGCCTGCTCCGCGCCCACCGCTGCTGCAGGTGACGCATGACGTGAGCCACCTGACAAGTTCTTGTTCATGTCTCAATGCGCTTCATTGTGGTATTTGTATGTATCATGCTCAACCTGCCTGCTCTGCGCTTGTCACCGCTGCTGCAGGTGACGCATGATGTGAGCCACCTGAGCTGCGCAGACTTCCTGCGCGCGCCAGGCGTGCAGACGCCAGTCATCGTGCGCTTCTCCACAGGTGCGGCTGCGCGGGGTTGTTTTCGTGCACATGCTTGCAGTTCTATATCCTTGCAGACCGTCTGGCCAGCAAGCATCGTGTGCTTGTTTACAGGTTGACAGGTGCGGCTGCGCGGCGGTGCGATTACTTTTTGTTTCATATGCTTGCAGTTCTATATGCTTGTATACTTGCAGACGCCAGTCATCGTGCGCTTCTCCACAGGTGCGGCTGTGTGGTACTTTCGGTGCACATGCTTTCGTTTGATGCTGGCAAACCGTTCGGCCAGCAAGTGCGAGACGCCAGTCATCGTGCGCTTCTCCACAGGTGCGGCTGCGTGGCGGTGCGGTTACTTTTTGTTTCATATGCTTGCAGTTCTACATGCTTGTGTACTTGCAGAGCGTTATCGTGCGCTTCTCCACAGGTGCGGCTGTGCGGCTATCGTTGTTTCACCCGCGTAGGTTGAGTAAAGGGAGGGGGTGTGTGACGACGAGGAAGCTTCATGTGCCCCCTCACCCCTGCGCAGTGATCCACGAGCGGGGCTCCCCCGAGTCGCTGCGCGACCCACACATGATAGAACATTATTGAACATGATGCTTCCGTTGGTGGCATGGCTCACCCTGTTGTTGATGATCCACTCTCGCAGTAGCAGCAGCAGTGCATGCTGCCGTTCATGTGTGTATAGCCTGCAAAGCAACTGGCACCGCACTGCTTACTGCTGACATAATCCGCCCGTGACATTCAAATAATATCGTGCAGTGATCCACGAGCGCGGCTCCCCTGAGACGCTGCGCGACCCGCGCGGCTTTGCAGTCAAGTTCTACACACGCGAGGGCAACTTTGACATGGTCGGCAACAACATGCCGGTGAGTTCTCCTTTTTGAAAGTAGGTAACATTGGCTTGACCAAGCAAACTGCAACACTACCTTGAAAAAAGGATGGGGCAATTTGTTTTTACACCCATCCCGCCCGTGAGTGGCGCTGGTGCTGCTGATTAGGAGCTGCGCGGCGATGCCAGCAGGCTATGGCGTGCAGGCTATGGGTTGGCCGTGGGTGCGGCTGTGTAGTGTGTGAGCCTGCCTGGTGTGCAGGCCCTGCTGCATGCAAAGTGCTAACTTCAAACCACCTGACACGTGCGAGGGCAACTTTGACATGGTCGGCAACAACATGCCGGTGAGTTCATTTTTTTTGAAAGTAACATGCCGGTGAGTTCTCCTTTTTGAAAGTAGGTTACATTGGCTTGACCAAGCATTGGCTTGACCAAGCAAACCAAAACTCTACCTTGAAATCTTGTTCGAGAGGGGATGAGGCAACCTGTTACACCCACCCCACGGCTCATGCCCGTGAGTGGCGCTGATGCTGCTGATTAGGAGCTGCACGGCAATGCCAGCAGCATGCGTGCAAGCTATGGGTTGTGCGTGGGTGCGGCTGTGCTGCATGCGAGCCTGCCTGGTGTGCAGGCCCTGCTGCATGCAAACTGCTTACTTCAAACCACCTGAAACGTCACACTGTCATCTTCACTGTCCTCACACCCCACTTTAAACTCCCCACTCCCTGCAAGCGTCTTTTATGCGCGAGGGCAACTTTGACATGGTCGGCAACAACAGGCTACGGGTTGGCCGTGAGCGCGGCTGTGCTGCAAACTCCCCAACTGCGAACTGCACACCACCTGCAACGTAACATGTTGAATTCAACACTCCTCATGCTCCCTGCAAGTGTTATTTATCTGCTTGGCACGAAGTTCCCGGACATGGTGGACTGCCTGAAGCCCCAAGCTACTGCATGCAAACCTCGCACCATGAACTCTCATGATGTTGTGACTTCGCAGTTTGAAATTCCTGTCTGCTGCAGGTGTTCTTCATCCGCGACGGCATGAAGTTCCCCGACATGGTGCACTGCCTGAACCTCACACCATGAACTCTCATGTTGTGTTGACTTCGCAGTGTAAACTTCCTTCCTGCTGCAGGTGTTCTTCATCCGTGATGGCATGAAGTTCCCCGACATGGTGCACTGCCTGAAGCCCAACCCCAAGAGCCACATCCAGGAGGGCTGGCGCATCGCAGACTTCTTCAGCCACCACCCGGAGGCGCTGCACATGGTGCGCGCCTGGTGTTTTGCATGTTCTTGCGTGTTCTTGTGCCGAACATGAAGGTTGTGTTGCCAGTCGTCTGTCGCCGACTTCTTCAGCCACCACCCAGAGGCGCTGCACATGGTGCGCTGCTGGTGTTTCGCGTTTTCTTTTAGCATACAATGATTATGTTGCCGCTCTCTGTGCGGGCTGCTGGTGTTCCTATGTCGTCTGTCGCTGACTTCTTCAGCCACCACCCTGATGCGCTGCACATGGTGCGTGTTTGCGTCAAGGACAGATCTCAAATGTATGTTTCTTGATATGGAGCTTGAGACGTATTCCTCAGCAGCTGTTCTTCAGCCACCACCCAGAGGCGCTGCACATGGTGCGCGCCTGGCACGCTGAGTGCCTGCGTATAGGACAGATCTTGTGTGTGTATGTTGCTTGACGCGTGGTCTGGAGCGTCCTCAGCAGCTGTTCATTAGCTTGGGGCACGGCTTACGCTTCATGCTCCTGACTCGGCCCCGCTGCTGCTGATCGCTGACTCCTCGCTGCTGCTGCTGCTGCTGCGTCAGTTCTCCTTCCTGCTTGACGACGTGGGCGTGCCGCTCAACTATCGCCACATCTCTGACGCAGCCCCGCTGCTTCTGCTGCTGCTGCTGCCGCCGCGCCGCCGCCGCCGCCGCTGCTGCTGCTGCTGCTGCTTGGATCTGCAGTTCTCCGTCCTGCTTGACGATGTAGGCGTGCCGCTCAACTACTGCCACATCACTGACTCGGCCCTGCTGCTGCTGCTGCTGGGACCTGCAGTTCTCCTTCCTGCTTGACGATGTGAGTGTGCCGCTCCTCATTGCTGACTTGTCCTCGCTGCCGCTGCTGCTGCTGCTGCTGCTGCTGCTTGGACCCGCTGCTGCTGCTGCTGTTGCTGCTGCTGCTTGGCCCCGCTGCTGCTGCTGCTGCTGTGATCTGCAGTTCTCCTTCCTGCTTGATGATGTGGGCGTGCCGCTCAACTACCGCCACATGGAGGGCTTTGGCGTGCACACCTTTATGCTGCTCAACAAGGCGGGCCGCGAAACGCTGGTCAAGTTCCACTGGAAGCCCAGCTGCGGTGAGTGGGGAGGGGGGTGTGTGTGAGGGTATGTTTTCTGTCTACTCTGCAGCAGCCACAGCCACGCCACGCAGGACTTGGTACACACATCAATAGACCATAATGCCATGTCACTGTGCTGCGATTCTTCCTGCAGGTGTGAAGTGCCTGCTTGAGGACGAGGCTGTGACAGTTGGCGGCAGCAACCACACCACGCCACGCATAGTCTTGTACATACCAGCTTCAGCACGCACCAACAGTATACTGCATTTTAATGTGTCTTGCAGGTGTGAAGTGCCTGCTTGAGGACGAGGCAGTGACGGTGGGCGGCAGCAACCACAGCCCACCACGCAGGACTCTCACCATACATAAAAATAATGACATTGCACTGCTTTGCAATGCTTCCTGCAGGTGTGAAGTGCCTGCTTGAGGACGAGGCAGTGACCGTGTGCAGCATCAACCACAGCCGCGCCACGCAGGACTCTCACCATACATCAACAATACCGCATGTATACTGTGCTGCATTACTTCCTGCAGGGGCAAAGTGCCTGCTTGAGGACGAGGCACATAATGTCAACCACACTGTGATTTTACTGCGTCCCCATCTTCTTTTTGCAGGGGTGGAGTGCCTGCTTGAGGACGAGGCAGTGACAGTGGGCGGCAGCAACCACAGCCACGCCACGCATAGCCTTGTAGATACTAGCATCAGTAATATGCACTGACATTTTACTGTGCTGCGATACTTGCTGCAGGTGTGAAGTGCCTGCTGGAGGCTGAGGCGGTGACAGTGGGCGGCAGCAACCACAGCCACACCACGCATAGCCTTATACATACCAGCATCAGCACGCACCAACAGTATACTGCGTTGCATTCTTGTTTTGCAGGTGTGAAGTGCCTGCTTGAGGAGGACGCAGTGACGGTGGGCGGCAGCAGCCACAGCCACGCCACGCAGGACTTCGTACACACATCAACAATACTGCTATGCATACTGCGTCGCCATCTTGTTTTGCAGGTGTGAAGTGCCTGCTGGAGGATGCGGCAGTGACAGTGGGCGACAGCAACCACAGCCACGCCACGCAGGACTTCGTACATACACATAACGTCAACAACACTGCCATTTTCCTGCGTCGCCATCTTGTTTTGCAGGTGTGAAGTGCCTGCTTGAGGACGAGGCGGTGACGGTGGGCGGCAGCAACCACAGCCACGCCACGCATAGTCTTGTACATACTAGCATCAGCATGCACCAACAGTATACTGCATGGTATTCATTGTTTTGCAGGTGTGAAGTGCCTGCTTGAGGGCGAGGCGGTGACAGTGGGCGGCAGCAACCACAGCCACACCACGCATAGCCTTATACATACCAGCATCAGCACGCACCAACAGTATACTGCGTTGCATTCTTGTTTTGCAGGTGTGAAGTGCCTGCTTGAGGAGGACGCAGTGACGGTGGGCGGCAGCAGCCACAGCCACGCCACGCAGGACTTCGTACACACATCAACAATACTGCTATGCATACTGCGTCGCCATCTTGTTTTGCAGGTGTGAAGTGCCTGCTGGAGGATGCGGCAGTGACAGTGGGCGACAGCAACCACAGCCACGCCACGCAGGACTTCGTACATACACATAACGTCAACAACACTGCCATTTTCCTGCGTCGCCATCTTGTTTTGCAGGTGTGAAGTGCCTGCTTGAGGACGAGGCGGTGACGGTGGGCGGCAGCAACCACAGCCACGCCACGCATAGTCTTGTACATACTAGCATCAGCATGCACCAACAGTATACTGCATGGTATTCATTGTTTTGCAGGTGTGAAGTGCCTGCTTGAGGGCGAGGCGGTGACAGTGGGCGGCAGCAACCACAGCCACGCCACGCAGGACCTGTACGACGCCATCGCAGCAGGAGACTACCCCGAGTGGCGCCTGTTCATCCAGACTATGGACCCAGCCGACCAGGACAAGTGAGTACTACAGCAATGTGCAGCATACACCTGTGCTTGGGTTTGACACTGTGACTAGACCATGGACCCAGTCGACCAGGACAAGGGAGTGGCGCCTGTTCAGGCTGTGCTCCACATTTGTGTGTTGATGTTTGGTTTGCAACCGGCTAATGCAACACATTGAAACGTGTTGCTGGCCTGTGCTTAGCCCCGTTGCTCAGACGTGGCTGTTTTGCATAATACCGTTTGACTTTGACTTCTGGTTTGGCTCTGACTTTGACCACTGGGTTTACTTTGACTGCAGGTTTGACTTTGACTGCAGGTTTGACTTTGACCCTCTGGACGTGACCAAGACGTGTAGCTGGCCTGTGCTCAGGTTCATTTGCCTTAGAGATGGCTGTGTTGTCAGAACTGTGGCTCTCTGCTGCTATCTATTTGACAATATACAACTCTGACTGTGGCGTGTGCTGCCTGGCTGCAGGTTTGACTTTGACCTGCTGGACGTGACCAAGTCGTGGCCTGGGAACTGGCTGTGTTCATAATACCTCTGACCACTGGTTCGACTTTGACTGGGGCCTGTTGCTGCAGGTTTGACTTTGACCCGCTGGATGTGACCATGAAGTGTACCTCGCTTCTTGCTTCAGAGATGGGTGTGTTGTCGTGCTATGGTTTAACTTTGACTACTGGTTTACTCCGACTGCAGGTTTGACTTTGACCCTCTGGACTTGACCAAAACGTGCAGCTGGCCTGTGCTCAGGTTTATTTGCTCCAGAGATGGTGGCTGTGTTGTCAGAACTGAAGCTCTGTGCCGCCTATCTATTTGATAATATACAACTCTGACTTTGGCGCTTTGCTGCCTGACTGCAGGTTTGACTTTGACCCTCTGGACCAAGACGTGGCCCGAGGACCTGCTCAGCTTCTTGCTCCAGAACTGGCTGTTTTGCATAATTCCGTATGACTTTGACTACTGGTTTGACCTTGGCTACTGGTTTCATTACTGCAGGTTTGACTTCGACCCGCTGGACGTGACCAAGACGTGGCCCGAGGACGTGTTCCCGCTGCAGCCCGTGGGGCGCATGGTGCTCAACCGCAACCCCGACAACTTCTTCAACGACAACGAGCAGCTCGCCTTCTGCCCCGCACTGGTGGTGCCAGGTGAGTCCTGGCTGTAACTGTTTTCTTTAGCAAGCTGTGGAGTGGCAGCGTCGTGACAGGGTGGTTTGTGCAGCAGCAGTTAAGTTACGATTTCTTTTTGTTCATGCTGGGTTGCATGCAATCCGCACAGCGCACCTCACCGGCATACTGCGGGTCTGCCAGCCCTATGCCAGCTTCAGCTGCAACTACGACAACAACTTCTTCAACGACAACGAGCAGCTGGCCTTCCGCCCCGCGCTGGTGGTGCCAGGTACGTGCTGGCTGTAACTGGCCGTTGTTACATCCGTGTCGATATGTCGGGGTTTGTTGGCGTGGAGTTGCGATGGTTTCTGGGGTGCTGGGTGCCACTCCAATCAACAGCGCCTTGTAGCAAGGAGCAACCCCGACAACTTCTTCAATGACAACGAGCAGCTGGCCTGCACTGGTGGTGCCAGGTGCGTGCGTGCGTGATGTGGGTGTTATGTTCGGCTGCGGCCAAGTCATGTGCCACCTCTGCTTTTGCATGCGCTTCAAGTCAATATTGTTGCCTGTAACCTCTCTTGCTGCCCTGCTGCCACTCTGCTGCCGCGCAGGCATCACCTACAGCGACGACAAGCTGCTGCAGACGCGCACTGCTGCTTTTGCATGCGCTTTGCATGCGCTTTGCATGCGCTTGAAGCCAATGTTGCCTGCAACCTCTGCTGCTGCCCTGCTGTGCTGCTGCCCTGCAGGCATCACGTACAGCGATGACAAACTGCTGCCGACGCGCACCTCTGCTTCTGCATGCGCTTCAAGTCAGTTTTGCCTGTAACCTCTCTTGCTGCCTTGCTGTGCTGCTGCTGCTTTGCAGGCATCACGTACAGCGATGACAAGCTGCTGCAGACGCGCACCTCTCCTTTTCGCCTGTTCAAGTCAATGTTGCATGCAACACCTCTTGCTGCCTTCTGTGCTGCTGCCCCTGCAGGCATCACGTACAGCGATGACAAGCTGCTGCAGACGCGCATCTTCAGCTACGCGGACACGCAGCGCCACAGGCTGGGCCCCAACTACCTGCAGATCCCCGTGAACGCGCCGCAGTGCGCGCACCACAACAACCACCACGACGGATTCATGAACTTCATGCACCGCGACAGCGAGGTCAACTACTTCCCCAGCAGGTGGGGCACATGCGGTTGAGGTTAGCACTTTGCTGAGTGTGCTGTGCTGGGGTTTGCTTATGCACCAGGACAGCTACAGCAAGGTCACCTACTTCCCCAGCAGGTGCGTCGCGTGGTTGAGTTTGCACATGGCTTTGTGTGCTGTGCTGGGGTGTGCTGGGGTTTGTCGGGGTGTGTGCTTGTCATGCACAGGGACAGCAAGGTTAACCCTGTTTCCAGCATGTCCGGGTGTTTGTCCCTGTGGCGTATGGCAGTGTGGTTCGGTGTACACTGTGCTGAATGTGCTGTGCTGAGGTGTGCTGTGCTGTCGTGTTTGCTTGTCATGCACCGCGACAGCGAGGTCAACTACTTCCCCAGCAGGTGCGGCGCGTGGATGAGTTTACATTTGGTTGAGTGTACTGTGCCGGGGTGTGTCAGGGTGTGCGCTTATCGTGCACCGCGACACCGAGGTCAACTACTTCCCCAGCAGGTGGGGTGGTGTCCTGGCGTGTGGCGGTGTGGCAATGTGGTTGAGTTACACTGGGCTGAGTGTTCTGTGCTGGCGTGTGCTTATCATGCAGAGGGGCAGCGAGGTCAACTACTTCCCCAGCAGGTGGGGCTGGTGTCATTGTGGCGTGTGGCAGTGTGGTCGAGTGTACGCTGGTTAATGCTGTGCTCAAGATGTCTGCCACCAGTGGCTGTAGCAAGGCAAACAACTTACCTGCTTTTCGAATGCGCTGCAGGTTTGACCCGACGCGCCACGCTGCCCCCACCCCCATGAACAAGGCGCAGCTGAGCGGCCGCCGCGAGCGCGCCGTGATCGCCAAGGAGAACAACTTTGCGCAGCCGGGGCAGCGCTTCAGGAGCTGGGACAATGCGCGCCAGGAGCGCTTCTTGGGGCGCATGGCAGACATCCTGCTGGACAAGCGCTGCACACAGGTGAGGCGCAGGTTGGGTTTCACTGGGCGTGTGGGGTTCAGGTGGGGCGCATGGCAGACATCCTGCTGCTGCTGCTGGACAAGCGCTGCACACAGGTGATGCGCGCTGGCAATGTGTGTAATAACACAGTAGGACCGGGGTTTGTCTGGGGGGGGGCATTGTAGGGTTCAGCGCTTCCTGGGCCGCATGGCAGACATCCTGCTGAACAAGCGCTGCACACAGGTGAGGTGCGGCGGTGGGGGCGTGTGTAGTAATACAGTAGGGCTGGGGTTCTTTGGGGGGGGCGTTGTAGGGTTGAGCGCTTCCTGGGGCGCATGGCAGACATCCTGCTGGACAAGCGCTGCACGCAGGTGGGGCGCGTGTGTGGGGGCGTAGTGTTGGGTTTCATCGGGCGTGTGGGGTTAGGTGGGTGTATGGCAGACATCCTGCTGCTGCTGCTGGACAAGCGCTGCACACAGGTGATGCGCGCTGGCGCGGGTGTGTAGTAACACAGTAGGGCTGGGAGTAGGGGTGGTTGTAGGGTTGAGCGCTTCCTGGGGCGCATGGCAGACATCCTTCTGGACAAGCGCTGCACACAGGTGGGTGGGTGCTACTGCTTGCGGTTTTTTTGGGGGCGGGGTGTGATAGGGGTGAGCCAGCGCCTGGACAAGCGTTGCACACAGTTCAGGCGCGCTGGCGCGGGTGGTGTGGGTGGGTGGCGCTGGGCTGGGTGTTACCGGACTGGGGTTTTTTGGGGGTGTTGTAGGGTTTGGCGCTTCTTGGGCCGCATGGCAGACATCCTGCTGGACAAGAGCTGCACACAGGTGCGGCATGTTAGTGTGTTGCTTGGTTGGGGTTTTGGGAGGGTGGCGTTGTAGGGTTGAGCCAGCGCCTGGACAAGCGCTGCACACACGTGAGACACGGGTGGTGTGGACGTGTGCTACTGGGCTGGGTTTTGGTGGTGGTGGTGGTTTGGGGGAAATGCGTAGTAGGGTTCAGAGGTTCCTGGGGCGCATGGCAGACATCCTGCTGGACAAGCGCTGCACGCAGGTGGGGCGCGTTGTGGGTGGTGTCACTGGGGTGGGGTGTTGGGGGGGGGCGTTGTAGGGTTCAGCGCTTCTGAGCTGACTGGCAGACATCCTGCTGGACAAGCGCTGCACACAGGTGGGGCGCGGGTGGTGTGGGTGGTGTGGGTATGTTACTGCGCTGTTTTTGGTTTTTTGGGGGGGGGGGCGTTGTGTGGTTAAGCGCTTCCTGGGGCGTGTGGCAGACATCCTGCTGGACAAGCGCTGCACACAGGTGAGGCGCGTTGTGGGTGTGTGTGTGTGTGTAGTAACACAGTAGGGCTGGGGTTTGGGCGGGGTGGGGTTGTAGGGTTTTGCGGGTGGCAGCACAGGTCAGAAGGCCAAACCGAGCAGCATGTAGGGTGTGTTGCTGCGCTCTGCGGTTGTTTGAGATGTGCTGCATCTGGGGGTAGGGCTTTGAGGGGGGGGGGCGTGTTGGTTTGTGCAGTGGCTTGCACGAAAAGCGCCGCATCTGGGTAAGCTCCTGCATGTGCCGGTGCTGCAGCAGCATGTCCTGCCAAGGTGGTGCTGACGTCTGCTGCGGTGTTCATTGTTATTGCGCTGTTTTGAAGAGAGAACAGCAGTACCCAAGCAGCAATGCATGCAGTGACAACCTTCCCCTGCATGCAAGGCTGCTCACTCATGCAAGGCTCTGTTGGCATGTCTGCTTTGCAGGAGATCCGCCGCATCTGGGTGGGCTACTGCATGTGCTGGTGCTACAGCAGCATGTCCCGCTGTCTACTGCGGTTTTCATGTTTATTGCGCTGCCTGTGCCTTGCAGGAGATCCGCCGCATCTGGGTGGGTGGGCTTTGGGGGGTGGGGTCCTTGTATGTACAGCTGGAACGCGTGTTGACTTGTTCAATGCAGTGGTGTATCTGGGTCATTTCTGCATGTGCCGGTGCTGCAACAGCATGACCCCCGAGGTGGTGGTGCTGCCGTCTGCTGCGGTGTTATATATTACCATCTATCGCTGCCTGTGCCTTGCAGGAGATCCGCCGCATCTGGGTGGGCTACTGGAGCCAGGCCGATGCACAGCTGGGCCAGCGCCTGGCAGCCAAGCTGCTGGCAGGAGGCGCGCTGTGAGGCAGCAGCAGTTGCTGCTGCGGCTGCTGCGCTGTCTGCACGGCAGCTGGGGCTTGCGGGAAAAGGTCAGCAGGAGGCACGCTGTGAGGCAGCGGCAACAACAGCAGCTGCTGTTGTGCTGTCTGCACGGGAAGCTGGGGCTTGCTAGAAAAGCATCTGGCAGGAGGCGCGCTTTGAGATAGCGGCAGTAACACAGCTGCTGTGCTGTTCGCAAAGGCACCTACGGCTTGCCAGCAAAGCGGCTGGCAGCAGTCGCTGTGAGGTAGCAGCAGTTGCTGCTCCTTCTGGAGCTTCTGGATTGGTGGTTGCCAATGGCTGCTTGGCAGCACAGCACTGTACAGCGCCCCAGTGGAGTAGGTGGTGTGCAGGGGCAGCTGTGCCTTGCGGCAACGCTGCAAGTCGGATGTCCTCTGTGAGGCAGCTGCGGCAGGGTGTGGTGCAGATGGGTGTGGCAACGCTGCTTGACACAGGTTGGGGTTGTGTGGCACTGCAAAGGCAGGAGACTGGATATCGTGTTGTGGCTTGTTGTTGGTGTTTCGTGTGCAGAAACCTGTAATAGGTTCACACCGGAGTGGGGGGTGGATGGCTGTCATGCATCTGCAACGGCGCAAGGTGCTATGCAGTGCATGCGCGTCAGGGTTGGTGGTGGTCTGATGGCGTGATGATGGCAAGTGCGTGCACCCCAGCGCAACTGGCAGACAGCCTGTGTGCTGACGTGCTAGTACGTGTACATCCAAGGGGGTAGGTTTTTCTGGTGGGTTGCTGCCAACACCGTGTTGTGTTCTTGTGCGGGTATGTGGTGTGTTTGTCATGTTTTTGGACGTGTGATTGCTTATGATATTGAACTATGCGCAGGCAGGCTTGTGAGCTAGCAGCGTGAGCTGAGCACAGCCTGCTGCAGTGTGGCCGGTGTTGGCCATGCATGGGGGCTCGCCTTTTATTTGTGCGGATGGTGATGGACAGTTGAGCATGATGGCCTTGCAGTCTGTTTGGGGGATGTCAGGGGCAGGGTTGTGGGTGGCAGATGTTGGTCACCATGGTGTGGGTAACAAGTACAGTAGCACCTCACAATGACACTAGATGTCTCATCATCATCATCATCATCATCATCATCATCATCATCATCATCATCAAATGACACTAGATGTCTCTCAAATCAAGATGTCCGACGGTCTGTCCAATGCATTGTACATGTGTACAGATCTGCAGTGCGGTGATAGAAAAATTGGTGTATCGCAAGGGCACATGCGAGCATGCAGCATACAAAATACAAACGCAGTTTACAACAGCATGCAGCATATAAGCCAGTCACTTGAACCCTGAAGCCTGCCAGGCAGCAGCACTGGGTAGCAGCCGCTGTAGCTGCCCTGCGGGCATCCCATGACAGTTTGAAACTCACAGTGAGTCACGGTAGCAACGGTCGGCAACTCTGCAGGCACTGCCACGGTGACCGCAGGCATGATGCATGCCAGGGGGTTGGCGGTACTGGAAAGGCAACCGTTTGCAGTCACTGCAAAGCCTTGGCAAAGCACTGCTTTACGGTAAAGCAGGCGATACTGCATCATGCTACGGTAGCACATGCCATCCCCCTGTCAGAAATCTGAAATTCTTTCTTGCTGGTGTCGCAATCATTGCCTGGCAGGCGGGTCGCCGCGGCAGGACATGAAGTCCATTGCACTGCAAGGCAGGTGGCCTTCTGTTCGCAAAGACCCCGGGCCTTGCTTGAAGCAGGCTCCCTGCTGGTGCACTGCCAGCAGCATGCTGAGGGGTGTAAATTTTGCAGTGATGTCTACCATACGCTGCTGAGCAATATCTAGGTTCTTGGGGTAAGCAGTTATCACCAGTGACAGTCATGGGCAATCCTTGTGCTGCATACTGTTGCTCATGCTCCAGGACAGCTCAAGCTCATGTGTCTGCTTGCAAGCAAGAGACAATTGTCTCTGTGCATGTACCAACTATACCTGAACGGCTCGTAGCCTATCCGTTGTCTGGGTGTCTTTGCTGAGGCTGTAATGTAAAGATCGCCTGGGAAGGGTATAGAGCAGCCGGCTTCCCTGCGGCTTACGCTCCTGCTGCTCCACCGGCTGCTGCCCTGTTGACTTTTCGGCATGGCTGCTGTGTCACCAAGCTCGGCATCAGCAACATGCAAAGTGTAAACAGTAAAAGCTTTGTGGACATTCGTCCGCTGTATGCAGGCGCTCTATCTGCCGGAATGGCCACGGTGCAGTAGGTTAGTGCCAATTGATATTCCCCGGGCACGCGCCGAGCTGGGTTGCGCGCAGAGCGTAAGGAGGTGCATCCATTCCCTTTAAGACACATTTCTGCCGCTGCTAAGCTTGTGGGCCTAGTAGCAGCTTGTGTGCCTTTATAATCTAATCATATTTCCACGTTCTTACAATAAGAAGGTTATCTAAGCACTGACTTCAGCGCGTCGCCGCTCGATGCAGCTCTGCCAGCTGCTGACGCTCGTACACTAGAACCAGGATTGATTCTCAGCAGGTACTTCACCCTGTCATAGGCATGTAGCACGATCAATGGGCCTAAGAGCGTAACAGGCCAATTGGAGTCAGACTCTTTGTTAAATCGTTTATGAGCTGTGCTGCTGCCGCGCATGCTCGCGATGGTCAACGAGTGTTCCTTACGCACACCAGCTGGACGGTCCTTATTACACACGCGTGCTTGCTGTTTGCGGCCCGATATGCACCGTCACCAGCTTTGCTCTTATCTTTCATCGAGCGTGACACATGCTGGCCATTGTTGGTGCATGACTGTGCTACGCGCCCATAACACTGACGCACGCTGGCCGGCAGAAGTGGGGCTGCGCCCATACATAGCATGTCTCTTTTACCTTCAAATACGGTATTAAATAGTTAAGTTAGTTTGCGTTTATCTCAACAGTTGCTCAATGCAGCTCATCTAGCCTCGCAACTCCGACACCAATGGAGGGACCAATCCCGCCCCAGTGGCCTGGCCAACACCCATTAGAACAGCCTTTTGCTCCGCCTCAGCCGTTACAGCAGCAGGAGGGGCTAGTTGCCGCAGCTATGCAGCATGCTCAGGCTGTGGAAGGCAACTGGGGCATCGGCGTGAGCCAGGAGACGCGGCCTGATGGTATCAGCTACAAAGTTCGCGTTTGCATTCAAGGCAAACCCCGCTATCTCGGCAGGTGAGTGGGAGCTGAAGGGGTGGGAGCTGCAACTGCGACGTACAGAGCGTTTCGCTCCGCACCAAGACCTCAATTATGTTTACTTGAACCTAGTTTTTTATTGATGGAATCATATCGCTCGCGGACTGCGTGTTACCGGGCAATAGTCTCAGCTGGGTGTGCAGCAACAATCTGCCACCATGATCTGGCGTTCCTCTGCGATGTCGAGCCCACACGGTCGATGGCATTAACGTATATACTTGTTTTGCTGTGGGTGACGTATGCTGTGTCGGCCCTCCAGCATCGCAGGTGCCTGCGAAGCACTTGTGGAGTGGGACACAACCGCTGGGCGCCCACCGGGGCTGCCACGCGCCTGTTAAGACACGCAAAAAGATATATTTGAAGCATATCTTTATATTTCTGCAACGCTGGCTCCAATCTTTGCTCGAAACCCGCACCCTCCCACCACTGGCATCCTGGCCTTGTTCCAACACACCTGCTGCTGTCTGCCCACCTGTCGCCTTGCTCACCCTGCCCCCTATCAGGTTCCAAGACGTCATCATAGCGCGCCTTGCATATGATGAAGCTATCCGCGAGCTGCGCCCCAACTCCAGGACAAACTACGAGGAAGCCGTGATGAAGCTGACGGCCCCAGCAGCCCTGTCCAAGGTGCGCGCCTTTGTGCGCAGGATGCACGACGAAGGCGTGGTGCCTGCCATTCCTAGCGGCACGCAACATGCAGGCACAGCAGCAGCAGTGGCAGCAGCGGCAGCAGCACCAGCGCTAGCACCCCTGCAGGTGGCTGCGCCGCAAGCAGCCATCGCAGCACACCCTCAGCAGCAGCAGCAGCAGCAGCAGCCGTCCACGTTTGAGTGCAGCCACCAGCTGCTGGACGGCATCGACAGTGGCCTGACAGACATTGCATCCCTGTTCAACAGCGGCCATCACCGTGACATCTACATGAGCGATGACAGCAGCTTGATGCAGCTGCTCGGCCAGGCATCAGAGGACCAGAACCAGCAGCAGCAGCAGCAGCAGCTGGCCAACCCCTATCAAATGCCAGCTCAGCCGCAGGCGCCAGCAGGAGGCAGCACAGTGCCAGCATTCATGCAGTCTTGCAGGGCCCCTCATGACCAGCCGCAGAGCGCACTCGCAGCTGCAGCCGCTATGTTTGGCGGCAGCAGTGCAGCCAATGCAGTGGTTGCTGCAGCTGTTGCTGCGGCCTGCAGGGGTGCTGCAGCAGCAGAGGTGGCGGCAGCAGCTGGTGCTGCAGCAGCGGCAGCAAGTGCAGGTGCACATGGGGCTGCCATCCAAGAGCCTCCTGCAGCAGCTGCAATGCATGGCATGCACCACCCTGCTCCTGGCAGCGGTGCTGGCCCATATGCAGCTGCAGCAGCGCCGCACTTCAATGCTGCTGCTGCTGCTCAGGTGGCCCTGCTCATTGAGAGGAGCCACAGCAGCCTCAGCGGTAGCACTGCCAGCTTGAGCAACAACATGGGCAGCAACAGAGGCAACCACCCAGTGACACCAGCAGCAGCAGCAGCAGCAGCGCGGCCTGGTGCAGGGCGACCTCTCGGCTTCCAGTCTGCAGCAGGAGCTGCTGGCAGCTTTGCAATGCCGTCTGCGTGGATGCAGCAGCAGCAGCAGCAGCAGCATGAGGCTGCAGCTATGGGCGGTGCAGGGCAGCTCAACTGTTCTGCTGGAAGTCCCGCAGGTGGCAGCAGTGCTACGGGAGCAGGCGCAGTGACGACAGATCAGCTGCCTTTCCTGTTCAGCGCTGCACAGATGCAACAGTTCCAGCAGTTCCAGCACCAGTACCAGCAGCAGCATCAGCCGCTGCAGCTGCAGGCTGCAGACATCACAGAGTCATGCTTTGACTACATGCTGCAGCAGGTGTTGCTTGACCCTCCTGGTCTGCAGCAGATGGCCAACGCCCAGCAGCAGCAGCCTGCGCACCCTCACAACGCACCTGCAGCAGCAGCAGCAGGAGGCGGCGGCGGCATCGGCGCTGCAGGCAATGCAGGAGCAGGCAATGCTGGTGCGGGAGCAGCACCAGGCAATGCAGCTGGCGCACCAGGTGGTAACGGCAACGGCAACGGCAACGGTTTTGGTGCAGGGGATGGCGCAGCTGCAGCGAGCATTGCAGGTGTGGCCGGCTGTGCTGAGCTTCAGAGCTTCATCCGTGTGAGTGTGGCCCACCTGCTGCAGCTGACTGTGCGGCTCATGTTTGGCAGCGGCAGCAACGGCTGCGCGGTCAATGACATGATGGCTTGGCTGGCGCAGCTGCGGCTGCAACAGCTGGCTCTGGCAGCAGCAGATGACGTGCAGCGCAGCAGCCAGGCCTCGATCCATCTGCTGTGCCAGCTTGTGCAGCTGGTTGCTAATGACATTGCAGCAGATAGGTTTGGCGGCAATGCTGGCGGTGTGCTCGCAGGGCGCTCTGCTGTGCTTGAGCTAGCGCACAGGCTGGTTGCAGCACTAGTGAAGTTGCTGGCGATGGCCCACCGCCACAGCAGCATGCAGCTTGCAGCAGCGCAGGTTTGCGGTGTGGATGTGTCGGCGCATGTGCTGTATGCTTGGCTGGTGCAGCTGCAGCAGCGCGCAGTCGGTGGGGCAGTAGCAGACAGGACGGTGCTGCAGCTGTGTGCTTCGCTGGTTCAGGGTGTGCCAGAGGGGTGGAGGCGGCATGTCGCAGCCTAGGCTGTGGCTGGGGCTGGGGCTAGGGCTGTGGCTGTGGCTGTGGCTGTGGCTGTGGCTGTGGCTGTGGCTGTGGCTGTGGCTGTGGCTGTGAATGTGGCTGTGGCTGTGGCTGTGGCTGTGGCTGTGGCTGTGTGCTTCGCTGGTGCAGGGTGTGCCCTATGGGTGGAGGCAGCATGCCGTGGCCTAGGCTGTGGCTGTGGCTTGAGCTGAGTGGCTGTGGCTGTGGATGTGTGAGGTGACTGTAGCTGTGTGATGTGGCAGTCAGCGGCGCAGCAGCAGACAGGACGGTGCTGCAGCTGTGCGGGTCACTGGTGCAGGGTGTGCCTGAGGGGTGGAGGCAGCATGCCGCGGTTTGAGCTGTGTGAGGTGGCTTGAGCTGTGGCTGTGGCTGTGGTTTGGCTGTGGCTGTGTGAGGTGGCAGGCAAGCTGGTGGCAGCTGCTGCTGGGGTGGCGTGTTGAGGCAGCTGCAAGGGGTCAATGTGGGGTCGATGGTGCTGTGTTTGATTGGAGTTGCTGCTGCGGGATCAAGCAATTTTCTGCTCTGTGGCATACATTTGCGAGCTCAGCTAAGTTGGGGATTCCAGGGGCAGTGCTGAGGGTTCATTTCAAGCAGTTGTTACGGTACATATCCTTGAGTTTAGCTCACGCAAGCAGAAGTGAACGGTCATCCCCTTGATTTTGAAGCTGGATGCTCTGTGCAGCACCAGCTGCCGTTTGCCATTGCAGAGCGGAGGTTCAAGCTAATGCTACAAGCACACAGGGATGCAGCAGTGCTTCAGACAGCACAATTATACAGGGATTGTTACACAGCTTGAGGGATGACGCCAGCAGCAGCAGTGGGGTTGGAATGGAGCCATTTGCAGTGGCGTGTGCGCGTCAGGCGGCTGCCTGTGTTGCATGCATGCCTTGAGCGAGTGTCAGTGAGTAGTGCAGACAGCTATCTGTGCTACTCCATAATGCGTGCTCGGGTGCATGCAGTGTGTAGGTGCCCTTATTATCTGTTGAGTCTCACCTTGCCGTTGCATTGTGATGCATTTGAAGTTCCTTGCTATTGTTCCTTGAGCTGGTTGCGCGCTGCTGCCTGACGCTCACTCAGTGTAGGTGTGATTCATTGCCTAGGTGTGATTCATTGCCTAGGTGTGATTCATTGCCTAGGTGTGGTTCATTGCCTAGGTGTGATTCACTGCCTGGGTGTGATTCATTGCCTAGGTGTGCCGGCAGCGTAGAACTCGCCAGCAGCCGGCTTTTGCTGCTTCACATAAAAACACAATGGCCGCGTCGCCGCATGCATGTCACATGCACGCAGTGCGGTATGGTGCGCTCCATCATTTGGGTGTGTGTGTGCAGCTCCGCTAGCGTTGTTGCCAGGTGTGCTGAGGCTGTGCCCGCCTGCAGTGCGCCTGGGGAGGGTTAGCAGCTAGCAGCTGGTCTTGTGGAGGCTCTTTTGTGGGGGGAGCACTGCGCACCCAGCTTATGAGAGCCCCGCTGCCGCCACAGCAAGTACAGAGCTTGGTGATTGCAAACAGGATGGTTGGTGTGGGCGTGTCTGTGTGCCATCCACACGCTATGTGTGTGTGGCGCTTAGGAGGTTTGTCATCAGATGAGTTGCGACGCGCAGCTGAGAGTTGCATTTGGCTATGAAATGCCGGATCACAAACGTGTGCCCTGTGTGCCGTAGTATGCCACGTATGCCGTAGTATGCCATATGTGCGGGTGTCACGAGAAGCAGCTGATTGCGTACCTGGCATGCATTGCTGCTGTCATGTGGTCAGATCACATGTATGGCGCCAGGCAGCAGCTGCTTAGGTAGCGAGCTGGTATTAGGATTTGGGGGCAGCATCCAGAGGCGTGCGTGGAGCGTGACTCCAGATCAGAAGCAGCAGGCAAGTGTTGTGTTCGAATGTGTGACAATGTGCGTGAAAGGTGCGGTGCTGCTGCCTATATGTGCTGCACCTGCACAATGCGCCTACCAAATGAAAGTGAGTACAGGTGATGAACGCCGCAGTGCAGCATTGGCTGCATTGCTCAGCCGGGCTGTTGCTGGAAGGTAGCCTTGTCACCTGCGGCTGTGCCAGTCTCGTGTTTGGGGGTGGATGCGGGGGGGGGGGGTGGATGCATGTTCCAATGGGTGCCAGCTCTGCTGTCTTGTTGCAATGCTGAGGATTCGCAAAGGTGTGTAGGGATGTGCTGTGGGCTGTTGACCGCGGGAGGCTGACGGCATTCAAGCGCGCGGCTAGCGCATGCATATAGCAACGTACACAGCAGTGTCACTGCATGTTTTTCTGCTTTAGTGTTGCTACATTTTCACACACCGGCAGGCTGCCAGGCGAGGCTTACGGTGATTCAGACTGCCGGGTGTATGCGTTTGATCAACAGAATGATGCAACACATAGCACGTGATGTCATTGGATGGCGGCTGCTGTTGTTCCAAGTTCTGGGGTTTATCTGGTGGTGTGTACAGATATTTGGCATGTGGCATTGAACATGTCAGCGCGACGACACTGAGTCAACTTTTGTGATGCAGTTGCATCATCAGTCATTCATGGGATATGCATCATTATGTATCTGAACAATCATGCGTATGATATGCGTCATTGTGCATCATGCATTAAGATATGCAGCTTACTGGCACAGACCAAGTGCTGCATAAGCGGCTCAGCTGTAGCACGCGCATTCCAGCACGAGTTTTTTTGGCTGCTGTTGAGGATTGTGTTTCTTGTGTGACGTCAACAGACAGCGGCTCGCAGATGCCGTGATTGCTCTCAATAGATGCATTTGTCGCGGCCTGGCTTTGTGATTGCTGTCAGAGCCACATGCGCGGTTGTTGGTCTCCGTCACCTGCCCACTCCTCGTCAAGCACGGGCATCTAGCAAAACCCCTCTGAGCTCGTCAAGCACGGGCATCTAGCAAAACCCCACTGAGCTCTGCTCTCAGTGCTCAAGCGCAGAAACTAGCTAGGCACGTTGCCTGAGCAGCACGCATCTGTGATCAGTGCTTGCAGGGCTAATGGTTTGCCCGCATGGCAATGCAGGGGGTTTCAGAGATTAAGGGTTGAGTTTGCTGTCCACTAGATCACTGAGCATGTCGCCCTGCTGCTGTTCTGTTTGTTACTCCTTCCGCACATTTTGCATTTATGTTGTGAGCCAAGCTGTCTCTTGAAATGACAGGCTACATTTTGCTTGCTTTCAAAGACAGCTCGTGAGCTGATCATGGGTACATAAGGGTTTGCGATCCAGTGCGTAGTGCTGGTGCTTAGCTGCTGATCTTTGCTGTAGCTGCTTAGCAGCAGTACACGCTCTGTCAGCAATGCGATATGGGACAGTAGCGCCCGCAGGCCTCAGGATTGCAGCATTCATTTTGGAATCGCTTGTTGTGCAGTATGGTGCGCATATGTGTCAGACGCCAGCACTGTATTTGGTCTGCGCCCGTGTCGCCTGGCAGCTTTATGCTGCACGGCACGCGGTGAAGAGCAGCATTCTCCTGCCCAGAACCTACTATGCGCAAGCATGACGAGGTGTCAAACGAGTCGTAAGGCTGGCTGCATATTCTTCGGCTGCTTATTTCTTGGGTGGTTTGAATACATCATTTTTCCGAAATTGCTGCCCTGTGGGTGGCTGTGTATACAAAGAGGCAGGTCAGCTCAGTTGTGGCCTACGTTTTATCTGATTGCGCAAAACTAGCTGCCCTAGGGATGGCTGTGCATACAAAGAGGCAGGTCAGCTCAGTTGTGGGCTACGTATTACCTGATTGCGCAAAACCTGCTGTGCTTGGGGTGGCCGTGCATACAGAGAGTCAGTTCAGCTCAGTTATGGGCTACATAGTTTCTTTTTCGGTGCAAATACTGGAGGCATTTGCTGCATCTGCGTGCCATGCTGGCCTTCTGAACAAGTCACAGCAGGCTCATCTTTTGACAGCTGCTCAGCAGCTTTGATCAGCACCTGCAGGACTCTTGGATGTTCAACATGTGAGCTGTGGAAACAGCTGATTGCACTTGCTTCTTGAATGCTCGTGAACCCGCGTCTACTGTCATGCATGCATGAAAAGTTATGTGAGCATGCTGGTCTGCCTGGCATGCTGGTCTGCTGAGCATGTACTGTGAATTGAAAGAATCGCAGAGCAAGCCATCGTAGCTGCGCTTGCTTGCTTGTGCTGAGCTGAGTTGAGCTCAGCAGCTCGAGTTTCGGTTTACTTTGAGGAGCTTGAGTTGCGCTTGAGGAGGCTGGCTGGCTGCTGCTTCTTTCAAGCAGCAAGCCAGCTTGACCATGCGCTACTGACACTGTTGCTTGTTCCATGCACTTGAGTTACGTCCAGAGCTTGAAGTCAGGCGGGGTGACAGCACAGTGCAATGTTATTTGTCTTGATGAGTCAGCGCAGTACTGGGAGCATTGCTTCGCTACCCTTTTTATGATCTGAGCCTGTGTGATTTGTCTTCTGATCTACGATTCTTGCAGTGATTTTAGGTTGCCCTTTTTTTGGGATGAGTCTGGATACCTACATGTGTCCAAAGGCCATGCAGCATAGTCTGCATCGGGTGCTGTGTTTCAGCTGCAAGAGATTCGTGCACGGGCACATTGAAGTGCTCTCACTTATAGTTACTTTGTTCTTAGTCTGCTTACTTTCTTCTTCTGTTTGCCATGCATTTTCTTAGCCTACTGGGCATGCAGGCTGCCTGCATGGATTGATTCCGGGCTCCTGCATTGTACTTGGCTGCAGGTGGACACACAGCACGTGTTTCGGCTGTAAAGGATAGAGCTTTTGCAACTTCAAGATAGCTGTTACGTATCAGATCATGGACCAGGGCGGCAGACACTGAGTGTCCAGCGCAGCACAATCTGTGTTCTATGGCATCACCAACGGCTTGGCTGACTCATCATCAGCTGGCAAATGTTGGGTTTGAAGCGCTGTTGTGGTGCGGATCGTGGCCTAAGGGATTTCAAGCAATTTCAAGCAACTGTTAACCCCAGCTACTGTGATATCATTGATGGCAATTTTGATGGCAGAGCTGTGCAGTGGTGTTGCTGTACAGTCTGCGGTAATACTGCAACCGCGCAGCAGCGGCTTTATTTGGCGCGTACATAGCACTGCACAGCCAGGCAGTGGCCCGGGGCTGAAGTTTGGGTGCAACACATTACATGAGTAACATTACATGAGATGATTATTGCAGTATTTGCACATTGTCACCGGGTGGCGAGTGTGGCAGAGTTGTGGGCTCAAGCGATTCTCATGGATGGCACACTGCCAGTGGCCCTTGCAGCTGCATGAAGTATTCTTTTTTGACTGGTGTTTCATTTGCTATGCTACTGCGTTACTATGTATAGCTGCTGTGATATCTCGGCCAGCTTGTCGGATGACACCAATAACATCCACCAGCTTATCTTTTCTCGGCTGCTGCTGGCAGACGTCTGTACAGGTGTACTTGGGTGGCTCGTTTGTAGAGCTGTTCCTGGGTGGGTGCATGCATGCTGTGGCGAACAGAGCATCTGACATCGCACTTGCACACTCTTTGATTCAGCATGTTGTTGGCTGCTGTGTTTGGCGCGAGGAGGTTTTTGGCAGCAAGTGGCGCCGCAAGGATTGAGTCAGACTGGCTGCCAGCACATGGCATGTGCAAGGCAGATGTGCATGTCGTGAGATATCTGCTCAGGCAAGTGCTTCGCAATGAAGGCTTTAGCCGTATGGCGCCATATATTTATATCTATGACTAGTGTGACACCCGTGGCATGATGCCACGGCCATGCACACATGTGAGCAAGGTTTTTGATGCTCTCGATCGTTTGTATGTTGTTGGGCGCTTGAGCTCAAGCCCTCGAGGGCGTAAGGTCCATGACATGGTGCACATCAGAGTGGCTTCTTGGCCCTACTGGCTTCTTGGAGCCAAGGCTTCTGAACTGTGTACTGCTGCCCTTTCTCCCACCAGGGCTCCGCCTGCCCCGAGGCCTTCACAGATGATGCCCCTAATTGAGCTGATTATGATAGTGCGCAGCGTCCTCTGCCTGTCTTTGATGCTCTCGATCGTTTGCATGTTGTTGTGCGCTTGAGGGCGTAAGGTCCATTACATGGTGCACCTCATGAGTTGACGTGTTGCGAAGAACGCGGAAGCAGTAGCTGACGGGCCCTATTGCTTTGGCTTTGGCAACCACCCCTCACACGTTTCACAGTTGTTGACATCCACAGGAGCACTCAGCTTTCTGAAGTTGCAGTTTATTCGACAAAGATTTGTTTTAGGGGGGGAGGACAGGGGGTTTTATCGCACCAGGTACTCTCGCGAAAAAGATTCGCAGTTGCTCTCACACCTGTCACACTTGCTGACATCCACAGGCGCCCTCTGATGCCGCCGACGCTCGCTGAGTTTATAGATCGTTCCAAAACAAATCGTTTGCGGGGGATGGACAGGGGGTTTTGTTGCGCCGTTTGAGAGCGAATCGCTTTCGAAGGGTCTACTGCTGCCCGTTCTCCCACCAGGGGCCATGGACTGGCCCCAGGCCTGCACAGATGATGCCCCTAATTTAGCTGTTTACAATGAAGGCGTACTGGCGGCCTGCTGGGTCAACGTCCATTAAGGGTGAAGTTGCGCCGTTTGCGAGAAAAAGCCATTCGAAGGGTCTCCCGCAGCCTGTGCTCCCGGCAGGGGCCACCATCCGGGCGCGGGCCCCTGAACGAACGATGCCCCTTATTTAGCTGTTGACGATGAAGGCGCGCTGGCGGCCCGCCGGCGCGAGTCGCGCCCGTTTTTCCCCGAAAACCGGACCCTACTATTGTTCAATTAATATATAGGACTAGCGTGACACCCGTGGCATGATGCCACGGCCATGCCCACATGTGAGCAAGGTTTTTGATGCTCTCAATCGTTTGTATGTTGTTGGGCGCTTGAGGGCGTAAGGTCCATGACATGGTGCACATCAGAGTGGCTTCTTGGCCCTACTGGCTTCTTGGAGCCAAGGCTTCTGAACTGTGTACTGCTGCCCTTTCTCCCACCAGGGCTCCGCCTGCCCCGAGGCCTTCACAGATGATGCCCCTAATTTAGCTGATTATGATAGCGCGCAGCGTCCTCTGCCTGTCTTTGATGCTCTCGATCGTTTGCATGTTGTTGGGCGCTTGAGGGCGTAAGGTCCATGACATGGTGCACATCAGAGTGGCTTCTTGGCCCTACTGGCTTCTTGGAGCCAAGGCTTCTGAAGTGTCTACTGCTGCCCTTTCTCTCACCAGGGCCCTCCGCCTGCCCCGAGGCCTTCACAGATGATGCCCCTAATTTAGCTGATTATGATTGCGCGCAGCGTCCTCTGCCTGTCTTTGATGCTGTCGATCGTTTGCTGTTGTTGTGTTCCTGGCGTAAGGTCCGTGAGCTGCATGCTGCAGACTTGCGAGAAGTGATTGCACTTGGACGTGGTTTTGGAGATGTTGCGGAGCAAACGATGTAACCCTTTGTTCGTGTTGTTGCTGACGTGTTGCTGACGTGTGACAACAGGAGCGTGACATCCACAGGCGCCCTCCGATGACGTCGACGCTTGCTGAGATGATAGATATTGCGATGGGCGTCCGTGGCAGCTTTTGGGCAGCCCAGTCTACAGCATGCACAGGAGCAACAGCCATGGCAGCTGCCTGCTACGCATGGCAGTGGTCCTGCACTGTCAGCTGCCATGCAGCAGTTCCAGGCACTGTCACTGCCAGCAGCTGCGATGCTACAGAATCCACTTGCCGCTATCGCTGGCAGTGAGGGCATGCAGCTGACCCTTAATGGTCAAGTTCGGCCGTTTGCGAGAAAAAGCCATTCGAAGGGTCTGCCGCTGCCTTTTCTCCCGGCAGGGGCCACCATCCGGGCGCGGGCCCCTGAACGAATGATGCCCCTAATTTAGCTGTTTACGATAAGGCGTGCTGGCGGCCTGCCGGCGCGAGTCGCGCCCGTTTTCCCCCGAAAACAGCCCCGGCAAAGTTGTTTCTTATATATATAGATACGATGAAGGCGTGCTGGCGGCCTGCCGGCGCGAGTCGCGCCCGTTTTTCCCCGAAAACAGCCCCGGCAAAGTTGTTTCTTATATATATATATATATATATAGATATGCGTATCTGACCCTAGCTTGTGGCTTCAAGCACAAGTGCTTACCGTATAGGATCTGCTATCCTTTCAGCTGCAGTGTTATGCCTTCCTCGGCGTGGTTCCTTCTTTGGGCTGTGTCTCGTCAAGAAAACTTGGAATACATCGGATCGGCTGTCATGCGTACATGTTTTCCGTGCGGCGACCTTATGCCGCACATTGCCTTGCTTGTGATTGTGCCGTTGTTTGTTTGACCTGCTGCCTTGCTGGTGCTCTCGGTGGTGGACACTTGTCTGCGGTTTGTTTCGTGCGGCGGCTTGAAGCTGCCCGCATTGCTTCACAGCTACACATGGCGGCACCAACTCGAATATTCTTGGAAGGGTGGTCGCTTGATGGGTGTGCGTGTGAGCCTGTATTTTGAATCAAGCGGTTGGTTGCTTGGTTTGATGCATCATATGACTGGTGGGTGCTGCAGCAGCTAAGGGGTGTGGCGCTGCGCTCCTGCACAGCTGGCAGCACCGTGCTGTGACAGCACATGACGTCACAACACGCAACAGGTTGGCATCAAACAGTTGACCAGTGCCGGGCAGAGCGTGCGATGCTTGACAACCAACCACCCACTGGCAGCTGCTGTGTGGTGTGGCGTTGCTGTGCAGCCCAGCGCTATGCCGCAGCTGGGTGGTTGGATGTGGAGCATCACATGCCTTGCCCGGCACTGGTCAACTATTTGATGCCAAGCTGTTGCGAGTTGCGACGTCATGTGCAGCGCTGCCAGCTGTGCAGGATACCGTATGCAACGGTTGCATGACATGGGCTTGCAATTGCAGCAGAGTGTCGATGGCAGTGTGCTGCTATTACTACTAGTCACGGTATTTGTAGTACTCACATCACGGCAGGCAGAACTGTATCATTTTATTGTGTACTTGTGGAAGTCGGTGTTTGCTCAAACAGCATGTCTTTAGGACTCCGGCAGTTTCATGCTCATGGCATGTTGCACGGCCGGCTCGCTGCCGCCAGTGTGTCAGCGATTGCACATGCCATGGCTGCACATGCCATGTGATGCAGTGCTGTGACAGCGGTGCAACCATTGCAGGGCAACCTGGGTGGCGGCCAGTGCCACAGGCTTGAAGCCCGGCAGGCTGCTGCCCTCTGAGAGGAGCCTGCAACGGTTGCATCATAAGCAGCACACTGCTGCGGTTGACGGCGGGCTGCAAGCAAGGCACATCATGGTCAGGCACAGTGCTACTGGCCTGCTGATATTACTGGACAGTCCGCATGGGTTTTGGTGTCGAATCATTGTGTTGCTTATGTCTGTGTGGTGGTTGGGCGTACTGCGCAGTGCGTGTTGCATTTCCAGATCCGGGCCAGACTGCGGGGCAATGCTGTTACGAGTTGTAACCAACAAAAAAAGCAGAGACACACGACCGTTGTGCAATAATAATAATAATAATCAATCCTTGTAAGCCATACCTTTCGGCATCGGCAACCGCGCCTCACCCACTGGGGAGGCGGAAAGCAGACTGATTATTCTCTCTATTTTCGGTGTGCAACGACCATTGTGCAAGATGTCTGCATGCATCAGCTCGGCAAGTACTAGTAGCTGGCCAGGTGCCCGGCTGAACCCTCTAGCGGCTAGGCAAGCAACACCTTTTTATTTGAAAAATCTTACTACTGTAGTAGCCAGCGGCTGGCTGGCCATACACAGCAACACAGGGTCCACTGGAGCTATAGCAAGTCGAGCACACAAAACGTTCACATCACACAAGTGAAGCAACTGGCAGGACCCGCCCGGGCCCGACCACCAGTTGTCAACACTCCTGCTGTGCTGCAATCTTCTCTGCGCCTACAGGTGGGTGACACGGTGATGCTTGACATGCTGGACGGCTTGCTTTCAAGGACAGCCCACTCGGAGCACCAGGAGGTCTGGGCGGGTCCCTCCTGGTCCAGCTATGCATTGCAGGTGCGCAGCTTGCTTTACATGGGTTCCATCTAAATCCGCTCTGTGACATTTGTTGGCTACGAGGGGGGCATTGCAGCAACACACTTTAAATAACGTGCATGTCTCGTGTATGCATGTCTACCGTTGGTGCTCTGCTCCATTTTTGTGCCATTGGCACTGGCATGGCATAACACCATTGGTGAGAGGCCACCTTCTAGCTGTAGCTGTCACACTGCAGTTCAAAACTGCAGCAGATGACAACATTTTACCCGTGGCAGTTTGCAGCAGGAGAGACTGAGCACGTGCTACACACGATTGTGCAGACATGAATAATCCCGGGCCCTGAGAAAATGTTCGTGCTTGCTCCCTCCGGGAGGGCAGGGCCTGGAACCATCATGCTGGCGTTGGCAGACTGGCCCAGCCTGGCAGGTTCGCAAGCAGTGGCTTGGGATTGTCGGAGGTGCCGATTTTACGTATTGTACAGTCACTGAAAAGCGTGGCTTGTGCGGAACTAATGCAGAGCTGCTCGTGATTAGTTTGGTCGCAGCAGCGCCCACCTTCCTGCGACCTCACTTCCCAACATGGGGTAACACGACGGAAGCTGCCTCAGCACACACATAGTCGCCGGCTGCGTTTGAGTCCATTTCTACTGCGAGCAAGCAATACTTGTGCTCTGTCTCGATACACCAGACACAGTACAACCGATTGCCTTCCGCGCTTGTCTGCTTCTCATCAACCCGTATCTTCATCAGGTATGCTCATTGGTTACTGTTCGCGTGGTGGTTCCCAGTACCATGTCCTTGGTAGTCAGGGGAGCACAACCATCAGCTGCTTACTCCACACATTGCTGCCCGCTTCCAACAGCCCTGGCTGTAGAGTTTTTATATGCATGGATGCGATCGATCGCGCATTAGCGCCGGGAAGAAAGCTCGCTGCCTAGCCCAGTGCGCAGCTGCCCAGGCCTTCCGAACTTGGCTTTGTCTGTGTGTGCTGCAACACTCTCTTGCTCTGCATTTCGTGATTGCTGGTCATAGATTGGCTTTCGACCGTTTCTGCTGCGCCTCTGCAACACCCTTGCAGGGACGCAGGCAGCTAGTCATCCCTCACTTGAAGGCACCCAACAGCTGACTTTTTGTTGCAGCAGCAGCTGCCACAGCAGCATCAATAGAACCATGACGGGCTCCGAAGGCAAGGGCGGAGGACTGGGCGGCTGGCTCAGCAAGGCTTCGGGTGTGAGCAGGAGCAATGACAGCAGCAAGCTGGACCAGTGGCAGAAGGATGATGACGGCAGTGCATATCAATCTCTGTGGAGCCCTGACGTGGCTTCAGCCATGGGCTATGGCAAGAAGTGAGCAGCAGCTGGCGCAGCTGCACACCTGGCTTCACTCCAGCAAGCGCAGTCACCTTGCGCAGTGCAGCATGTGATTGATGCAGGTTGCTCATGCAGACTGCAGCAGATCAGCGCAGCTGGCCAGATCTACTGCATGCGCATAACTTTGGTGACACGGAGGACATGTCTAACTTTGGTGACACGGAGGACATGTCTAACTTTGGTGACACGGAGGACATGTCTAACTTTGGTGACACGGAGGACATGTCTAACGCACAGCTACTGCAGCTTTGCGCTTGAATGCAACAGTGTCATGTGTAGCCAGCAGCTGGGCCCCTAGTGGTGGCCAGGCCAGCAGCAACAGGCCTAGCTGGCGAGCACAACATGCTGCTGCCAGCCTGCAGACTGATAGCTGTCGTGCCTGACTGCTGCTGCTGCTGCTGCGATGCTGTGCAGTGGCCGTGCTGGCTCTGCCTTCCAGTGGTGGATCCTGCTGCTGTCAGCGTTTGTCGCCATTGGCAGCTTCATTGCATGGTGAGCACAGCAGCACAGCAGCAGAGCTGCGCGCATGCGGCGCGCATGATGCTGAATGTAGCTAAAAACTTCACGGCCAATGTACATGGACAGCAGCAGCAGCAGTCATCTTGTGTGAGGGTCAGGACGCCTCAGCAGCAGCAGCGCACAGTGCTGTCTACAGCCTGTCCAAACACAGCCGTTTGCAGCTGCTCTGATCAGGCCAGTTGTGGCAACCAAGCAGCCAGCTAGCTCTCCGTAGTGCGGCAGCAAAGCGCTCCTCGTATGTATGAAACATGCGCACGTTGGTCGCCACTCTCGTCGACCCCTGCCAATGCCTCTCCCAGCTCACTGCTCAACCCGCTGCATCTGCTGCGCTGCCCCTGCATATCCTGCGTGCACGCCGTCCCCCTGCCAGGGCCGTGTTTGCGTTCCGTGCGCGTGACGCAACGCAGGCTGCGCTTGATGCTGCCGGCATCCAGCTGGACTGGTGGAGGGCCCAGGCTGGCATACTGCTGGCCACCGCGGTCTGCTTCCCGCTCTTCACGCTGCTGGCGGTGGGAGTGAGGTAGGTGGCGTGGACTCTTCGTGTGTCCGAAACTGGTGGCTAAGTGTAAAGGTACTTTGTAGGAGCACGTCACCTCGTTTGCACTGCTGCTGCTCGCTGTGATAGCCGTCGCAATTCCTTATAAGAACAGCTGCCAGCGGCTTAGGCGGTTTGCCTCCCGCTGTTCACGCTGCTGGCTTTGGGAGTGAGGTAGGTGGCGTAGCATGGCCTCTTGAAGGGAAGTGGGGCCGGGGGGGAGGGCTGGTGCTGCTAGCTGTGCTGTGTGTCTTGTGGTGTGTTGCCTACATTTGGCACCCGAGTGCTGGCTGTGGTGGTGACTGATGCGGCTGGAACCCAGCTTAATTGCTGTGGCGGCCAGCCTGTGGCGTGCGCACATGGCGCGGCAGCTCAGTGTTCACGCATCACCAAGCTGCCCTGCTGCTGCTGCTGCTGCTGCTGATGTCTGGCACCCCCTGCTGCTGCTGCTGCTGCTGCAGCCTGTGGCGTGCGCAAATGGCGCGCCAGCTCAACATCCACACATCACTCTGCTGCCCTGCTGCTGCTGCTGTCTTGCACCCCCTGCTGCTGCTGCCGCTGCTGCAGCCTGTGGCGTGCACACATGGCGCGGCAGCTGAACATCCATGCATCACTAAGCTGCCCTGCTGCTGCTGGTACTGTCTGAAACCGCCCTGTTCTGCTGCTGCTGCTGCTGCAGCAGCCTGTGGCGTGCGCACATGGCGCGGCAGCTCAACATCCACGCGTCACTAACCTGCCCTGCTGCTGCTGCTGTCTGGCACCCCCCTGCTCTGCTGCTGCTGTTGCAGCCTGTGGCGTGCGCACATGGCGCGGCAGCTGAACATCCACACATCACTAACCTGCCCTGCTGCTGCTGCTGCAGCCTGTGGCGTTCGCACATGGCGTGGCAGCTGAACATTCACGCATCACTAACCCGCTTAGCTGCTGCTGCTGCTGCTGCAGCCTGTGGCGTGCGCACATGGCGCGGCAGCTGAACATCCATGCGCCCACCAAGCGCTGGGTGGGGCGCAGCAAGGCCTGGCAGGCTGCAAACGTGGCCAGCAGCTGCCTGCTGTACGGCATGGCAGCGCTCATGGTGGTTTCAGTGGCAGGTGAGACGCAGCAGCAGCCTGCGGGTTGGCGGTGTTTTGTGTTAGTGATTTGCGTCAATGATTTGTGTCAATGATTTGGCTGCTTGTGCACTGCGCACGCAGCACTCGAGGGTGGCGTCAGTGGCTGGTGAGAGGCAGCAGCGGCTCGCGGGTTGGCGGTGTTTGGCGCTAGTGAAAATCCTGTGGTCCAGCGCTATGAGCCCACTGCTTGTCACTCATTCAAGTGCCTGTTGCTGCTCGGTGGAGTGCATGATTCCAGCTGTTATATCATCATCATCTGCTGCTGCTTGCTCCTTCCTGCAGCACATGCTGTGTGGGCCTTCAGCGCCGTCGCCGCGCACTACGGCTCCTACTACGCTATCAAGTATGTTGATCCTGTCTGGAGCGGCGTTGGCAGCGTCGTGAACGCAAGCGAAGTCCTCGTCGACAACTTCCTCGGCCTCGCCTCACAACTGCCAGTCATCGGCGGCCGGCGGCTGGTTGAGTTTGACCCGGTCAACGCCCGCCACGTCATAACGCGTCATCTAACACAGGCCGACGTGGACGCCATGCCAGCAGCAACGCGCGACGCAGCACTGGCGGCTGGGCGAGCGCTGCAGCAGCTTCCGGATATCGTGAATGGCATCGGCGGCTTACTAAACAGCGCAGCATCTGCGATCGGATCTGCGAACGTCGTGCCGAGCCAGGTCGGCGCTGAGCTGGCTCGGCTAAGTGATCTGCCGTTCCTGCCTCAGCTGCTGCCTAATGGAACCAGTAATCCGCTGTTTTCCACGCTGTCGAGCGTGACGGAGGCGGTTGAGGCGCAGCTGAGGGGCCGTGCCGGGTGCCCCGCGTGGTGCGTGGACATGCGCGACCAAGCCTGGCTCAAGGACGGCTGCATGTGCAACCTGGACCGCGTCAAGGTGGGTGTGTGTTTGTGGGGTGGGGGGCCTGCTGCGGGCGGTTTTTTTGTGGGGTTTGTGCTGGGTGCTGAGTGGCTATGTGCTAGGCTCAGGTTCCAGGGTGAGGCCACAAGCTTTCAAGATCACGGCTGCATGTGCAGCCCGCTGTTCTCCACGCTGTCGAGCGTGACGGAGGCGGTTGAGGCGCAGCTGAGGGGCCGTGACGGGTGCCCCGCGTGGTGCGTGGACATGCGCGACCAGGCCTGGCTCAAGGACGGCTGCATGTGCAGCCTGGACAGCGTCAAGGTGGGTTGACTGCTGTGGGCAGTACTGCGTCGCACCCGTACAGCATCGGCGTGAGACTCATGCCATGACTGTGCACTGCGCAGGCAGCGTAGTCACACCGCGCCTGCGAGGCTGTTAGCAGCAGTACAGCGTTTCTCTTGTTATCATTACTCTCTCTCCTACCTGTGTGTGTCTCTGTGTGTCTCTCTGCTGCCATGCCTGCAGCCTGCTGCCACCCTCCAAACCTTGTACTTTGCAACCGAACCCCTGCAACAAAGCAGACAAAGTTTGTTACAACGTTTTGTGCGCCTGCTGCCCTCCTGCTGTCCTCCTGCAGGCCGCTTACCCGCACATGGCTCTCAGCAGCATTACAAAGTTTTTCTTATCCATGACTACTCTCTTCCCTCTCTGTGTGTCTCTGTGTGTCTCTCTGCTGCCATGCCTGCAGCCTGCTGCCACCATCCAATCCTGGTATCTTGCAACAGACCCCCTGCGACAAAGTTTTGTTCACAAAGTTTTGCGCGCCTGCTGTCTTCCTGCAGGCTGCTTACCCTCACATGGGCGCCATCTACCGCAACGCAGTGCCAGCCATGGGCATGGTCTTCACTATGCTGGCAGCAGCAACCTGGCTGCTGCTCCACGCTGCCAGCCAGTGGGCGCGAACCCGCAGTGAAGCCAAGCTGCTGCAGCGGCTGCCCAACGCAGCGCAGCTCGCGGCAGCACAGCACAACAGCAACAACCAGCAGGGGGCGTCAGGGAATGGGCTGGGTAAGGGGCTGCCCGTTACGCAGATGGATGCGGCAAAGCAGGCGCAGCTGCCAGCAGTGTGAGCGTGCCCCGTGTGCTGGCTTGGTTGCCGCGGGTGCTACGTGGGCGCCTCAGTGTTACTGCAGGTGGATGCTGTGCCGAGCTGTTTCCTAGCTTTGCAGGGAGGGCAGCCGGCTGCAGTGGCTACAGTGGCTGGCCTGCGCAATTGCGGGGTGGGGGTATTGTCTTGACTGCTTCAGTGGCTGCAGTTGCTGCTCAATGCAGTGCAGAGCCCTCTGCAGCAGCACCTGCTTGGTCAGGTGGAGCAATGGCACCTTCTGCTGCTGTGGGTGATGCTGGTGGCCAGGGGCTGCCTGTTATGCAGACAGATGCAGCAAGTGACAGCTACATAACACGGCTGCCAGCAGTGTGGCGGAGATTATTGATTGATTGTGTGCGGCTGTGTCTATTGAAAGGTGTGGTGATGGGGGTTGGTATTGCAGCTGTGTGCGGTGCAGACCTGCACTGCAATGGCTGACAAGAGCAGATGTTGAACACTTTGAGAGTGGAGGACCAGCTCTGTAGACTTTGTCACTCCATGACGAGTTGGATTGACAGCAGCAGGGTGTTGCTGAGAGATGCAGCTGCTCAGTCTGCGTGTAGCTTGTGCAATAGACTGTGCAATAGACGAGTTGACAGTGTGTGTGTAGTGTGCCAATAGCAGGTTAGCAGAAGATCTGGCGAGTTGGCTGGCTTGCAGACTGGGCAGGCAGAGCTTGCCAGAAGCATATAGTTGCTGATGTTGTTTTGGTTAAACCCATCAGGCCTTTGTTCAATAGATAGTATATCATAGCCCAAAGCACATCTGCTGTATGATGAGGTTGCTGCACTGACGACGTGGTCTGCAGCAGCAGCAGCAGCAGCGTTGCCGAGTTGATTGGCTGCCTCCTGATTGGATGCATGCAACGTAACACAGCGGAGCTTGCCGTATGTTGTCAGGTTGCTTGGCTTATCTGTACACGTTCAGCATGTTTGTGCCTTTTAGAGTGGCGGCACTCTGACGTGTGCTTACCGCCCCGTCGTCACACAGCGGGTGTTGCTGTGTGAGCCGTAGCACTCTGTTGAGATAAATTGCTTTGTTAGGCACGCTGCGATGCATGCAAGCGGGATACTACATCGTGCTACTGATGTGTAACATACACAAATGAGTGTTTCCACCAGACCCGTGCACATCACTGCGAAGGAGTCGTGAAGGCACTGGTCTGTGGGGTCACACGTTGGCAGTGGCTGGGAGAGGTGGTACACTCTTGTTTGTGGTAATGACGATCATCATGGTGGCGTTGGCCCCATCCTATCTGCAGGTGCAGCATTTGCTGCATTTTGCTTTGCATTGTGTGATTGCTGTCACCCGATGGAGGCTTGATGTTGTGGTTGCAGATGTGTGGGTGCTCACAGCAGCAGCACCATACCTTGGTGTGGTGCAGCCTAGCAGGTGTAGTACAGTAGCAATGGGTGAATACTGCACTTGGTCAAGTCCGCACACTTCGTGTTTGCTGAACAGCCGGGCTGCTGGGTGTTGGTTGCTCATATGCAGGTACAAGATGCTGTAACAGACTGGGAACCTCCAGTCCTTGAAGGGCCCCACCAGCACATGGCTGCTGGCGCCTGCCCAGGTTACTACTGGCATACCGTTGTGTCGATGGCAGCGATGCTATTGCTGAATGGTAACTCAAGGTTACCAGGGGGTTTGAGTACTACGTACACATGCGTACCACGTTGCGGGTACGCAAACAACTAGCAAGGAGAAGCAGAAGCCTGAGATTCCAGCATGTTCAGCCATGGTGGCGGGGGCCCCATCTAGACATGTGATTGCTGCACTTTGCTGCATGATATCTTCAATCTGGCGTCCTGCAATACTTTATACCGTGGTAACTGCCACGTTGGCTGGTTACCGAGAAATGTGCGCTCAAGGAGGCCACGCAGGCTTGAATCATACAGCTTAGATTGATTATTATACCATATCACGATGCTCTGCACCTGTGATGCGGGTTGCATGCTGTGCACGCCGTGTTGCGATCGACTGACTTTCACGACCTCTCGAAGCAGAGGCACGAGCTGCAGCACCAGCATCGAGGACAAGCCTTGAAAGTTGGGATAACCCGATATTATAGTTGATCATGCACCTAGTCGACAAAAGCTGCGAATTGTAGCAGAAAGCAAACGACAGCTGCGCCTGCAGAACAGAAGGGGGTGGACACTCCCCCCAGCTACATGACCTCCCCCCCGGAACGGAGATGTAAACTATTGTAGCTGACAGATTTAGCTCGACAAACGTGAAGAACGTGATCGACAACCCCGGGGTGCAACCCAGCTACAGCGAAAACACGAAAGTTTCAGTTTGGTCACTTTGGCCCCGTAGCTTGTATCCAGCCTCCACTGAAATCCGCAAAGATGCACTTAGTTTGTAGCTGAAACATCCTGGGAAAACCTGGGACATCCATGCTGCTACTGCTGCTACTGTCTTTGTCCTGCTACAGCTGTAGCTGGGTGCAGAATGCAAGGAACGTAAGGACCCCCAGGGCAGACATGGAAACGAACGTAGCTGCCACTATCAGCTCCACAAACGTGGTAAGCACCATCAAGAACCATGGAAAATCACCCAGCTACAGAGAAATTACGGGATTTCTGGCAATCTTTGTAGCTGGCAGCGTATCATGTAGCCACCTGCAGTGGAGGAATTGGCAACAGCCTGTATCTTGTAGCGGAAAAATCCTGAAAATCCACTTGGTATTAGGGAGGGGACGAAACGTATATTTGAAACTGGTATAAAGTATTTATTCTAGTATATTGTGTATAGAGCGTATATTCCGTATACGTATGCATATATTTTATTCCCCTTTTTCCAGAAAACAGGGCCAGTAACCTATTTGTTGTAACGGTTATGTTTATCATCATCATCTTTATTATTTTACACAGCAGGCCAGGCTGATATGCATGTTGGCTCACCGCAAAACGCCGAAAAGTGAGCCAACAGCAGCACAGCGCACTGACCAGCTTCTTGCACAAACTGCACAAGTCATCATGGGCTCTTTGGCAGTGCCACATAAGCAGCTGTCACCCTTTGTATCACATAAGCAGCTGTCACCCTTTGTATCACTGCAACTGTCACCCTTTGTATCACTGCAACTGTCACCCTTTGCATCACTGCAACTGTCATCAGACCTCAAGGCTGCTCATTATCTTTCTGCTTCATCACCTGGCTTCATCGACAAAAAGCTCAGCAATTACCTGCCACCCCAAACACAGCAGAGCCGTACTGACACCAATAATGATCACCAGCTATTGCCCAGCTGCAGCTTGATCAACCATAGACACAACTGCACCCAACTTGAAAACCTTAAACTGTCAGCCGCTTCAGTGAACATCACATTCCAGCCAAGCAAACACCGCTACAAAACCTCTCGCTTTCTGGCTACTGCATTCAACGCCAACACTGCTGCACTCACACCGCAGACATCGAGCCATCGCTGCTGTGAATGCCAACACTGTTGCACTAACAGCGTAGTATGTATGCGGTAGTATGACACCGATTGTCAAAAGTTACCCGCAAGTTCCCTCCTCTGCAGGCGACCAGCTGCAGCCGTGGCCACGTGCAGCAGTGCAGTGAGCGGTCGTAAACATCAGAAGCATGCACCGAAAATATGCTACAGCCACACCTCAGATCTCATTATAGTATGTATGCGGTAGTAATACACGGATTGTCAAAAGCTACCCGCAAGTTTTCTCCTCTGCAGGCGACCGGCCGTGGCCACGTGCAGCAGTGCAGTGAGCGGTCGTAAACATCAGGAGCCTGCACCGAAAACATGAGACAACCACTCCTCAGATGTCATTGTAGTATGTATGCGGTAGCAATACACGGATTGTCAAAAGCTACCCGCAAGTTTTCTCCTCTGCAGGCGACCAGCCGTGGCCACGTGTAGCAGTGCAGTGAGCGGTCGTAAACATCAGAAGCATGCGCCGAAAATATGCAGCACCCATGCCACCGATCTCATTGTAGTATGTATGCAGTAGTAATACACGGATTGTCAAAAGTCACCCGCAAGTTCCCTCCTCTGCAGGCGACCAGCCGTGGCCACGTGCAGAAGTGCAGTGAGCGGTCGTAAACATCAGAAGCATGCACCGAAAATATGCGACATCCACGCCTCAGATCTCATTGTAGTATGTATGCGGTAGTAATACACGGATTGTTCAAATTTACCCGCAAGTTTTTTCCTCTGCAGGCAACCGGCCGTGGCCACGTGCAGCAGTGCAGTGAGCGGTCGTAAACATCAGAAGCATGCGCCGAAAATGTGCGACAGCCACTCCTCAGATCTCATTATAGTATGTATGCGGTAGCAATACACGGATTGTCTAAAGTTGCCTGCAAGTTGTCTCCTGGGGTTCCCGTGCAGTCGTTTACATGTCTGCCCTGGGGGTATGACATGTAGCTGAGCTGCTGCTGTACAGCTGCATGCAGCAGTCTAAACACAGCAGCAGCAGCAGCAGCAGCAGCCAGGATATTCCAGGATATCTGAGCTACGAACTACACAGGTACCGGCTATTGTCAGTGCAGGCCAGTTACGAGCTGCAGGGACAAAGCAGTCAACCCTCCTGAAACTGTCGTGATTTGGCTGTAGCTGGGTCGCACCCGAGCATCTTGATCGTTTTAAACACGTTTGTCAATTAATCTTCGGCAGCTACAAACGTTTACATGTCTGCCCCGGGGGGAAGTCGTGTAGCTGGGGGGGAGTGTCCACCCCCTTTGCATTGTTGCAGAAGCAGTGCTGCACCTTTACATGTGGCCACAGTGGCCACATGTAAAGGCTTTCATTTCGGAACGGTATTAGGTGTATCCTGGTCTCCAAATAAACTCAAAATCATACCTCAATGCACAGCTTGACCAGGAGCAGCCCGCTCAAGCTCTCCTGGTACTCCATTGATCTGATGCGTACCGACCTGACTTCAGGTTTGTTTCCAACCCGTGTGGTTTTGTAAGCTCAACGCATCGCTGCAGCTGGCCAGCCATAGTGCATCAAAGTCACAGCCATAGTGTTCAGGTGTGCGCTGGCATGATACATGGGCACCACTGTGGAGCTGTTAACAACATTTACTGTTCACTGATCACTGTGGTGCCACGGCTGCACAACATGCTGTGCGCACTTTCCTAAACTACATTTTGAATCAGTTTAAATTCGTTTCATTCCTTTTGCAAACAAACTCATAGTCTGCAGGGAACAAAATATGCAGCACAGTGTGGCAAACTGTTCTGCAAGTGCATGGTGCTGCCAGCAACAACTGTACAGTCAGACACGAACGTTCACGGTAACGGCGGCAACAGCACCGTCCTGTTACAGCACGTCTGTGCCACAAATGCTATGGAAGCCATGCTCATCATCATCATCAAATTACCAAATCAAGCCGTGCTGTACTGAGCACAGGCATGGCATCACAAGAGCTCAGCCAGCTGTGCCGCTGACACCCTGCCACATGCGCATGCGGGGCAGAACATGTCGCTGTGACAGAACACAAAGACAGAAACCCAACTTTGAGCTACCTGCCTGATACACCAAGAGCTGCCGGCCTGCTGCATCAAGACTCTAGAGCCTGCGTGCCTGATGCATCAAGACCCGATAGCCTCATGCATCAAAAGCTCAAACTACAACCCTGGCGCAACAAATGCTGCGCTGACTAGCACAGAATGCCAGCTGCAGCAACAGGCATGATAGCATGGTATACGGTATGCTATGCCTTTGACCGTCAAGCGAACTGCACCATGCTGAGCTGCCATGCACGCCAATCACAGTTACCCCGTCCGGAATGCCCGGGAGAGCCACCTGGGTGCAGCTGCTGTTCTGCTGTATGCTTCTCTTCCAGAAAGCCTTCGTTTGAAATGTCTGCAGCAGAGCATAATGCAAGCAGCCCTGGACCATTGCCTGTGTTGGTGATTGACGAGCAGGTGCCCAGAACCCTTGCTGCTCTGTGGAGCTGCACTTCTCTGACTGACCAAAATAACGCTGCATCAAGTGTTGGGCTGGTGCGAACTTAAATCCCTGCGAGACGGCCTATCATGACACACTATCAGCCAGGGCAGTGCCTCTTGAACTTATGATACAACTCTGGTGCTGATTATCCAATGCAAAAAGGATGGGCAGCCTGCCAGCACCAGCTGTAGCAGTTTGCCATGTCTGCTTGCTCGCAATCGCTCGCAGCAGCACCATGCAAACATCAGCAACCGTCACACAGCAGCAGCAGCAGCAGCTGTGGTGGCAACAACACAACAGATGCACACACCTCACAGTCACCTGTACACAATGACACCTGTGGCACCCCATGCTGAATCCAGTCTTCCTAATCGAGCTGCCAATGTGGCTTGAGCGCATATCAGGGCCCGCAAAGGGCATGTCGCTACCTGCCACGTGTCACTGACAGCAGCAGCATCACTGCCCATGGCTGGGTCGTAGCCTGGTGCCAACTGCTGCAGGATCGCAGCAGCCCAGGGAAAACCCCAACTTTGCACGCACACACCGCCCGCTTACGCACAGCCCGCATAAAGCACCAACAAACCCTGGCAATAGCACCCGCATACCACTGCCCATGGAAGGTTTTGGGCTGCCAGCAGCAGCTGCACCCTCATGCTGCTGGAATATGCTGCGCAGCGCGATAAACCCACAGTACTACACCCGTCTTTCCTCCCCCTCCCTCCCCCTCCCGTCCCCAGAAACAACACTGGTGCAGTGGCACTCTGCGCTGCGTTTTCGGCAATCCCACCCTAGGTTACGCCAGATGCCAGCCATGACTCCACACACTTGCATCACTGTCTGCAATTCAACGTCAAACGCCAACAAATCCAAGCCTTGGCATAGGTGAGTAGGCGTCGGCACCGAGCACCACACAAAAACAAGAGTTGCACAGGACGCTTGCGGAGACCGTTGTGAAGCGCTATGAAGGCGTGGCAAACAGCAGACCGTGCAACTCCGCGAATGAATCAAAGCAGGATAAGTACAGATCATGCGTGCACCAGCTGCTCGCATGCAGATGCCAGCAGGTACCCCCCCACCCTGCCCCCGAGGAGAAGTATGCACAGGCTACAGAACATGAGCAGGCCTATTCTAACATACAATGGCATTCTAACATCCGTATGGCATATGCGCAGGCAGATTTGGATGCTGTGATGATTTGATGCAACAGCACAACTCAATGGGCCTGATGACACTGGACAAGAGCAAAGCCAATGTGAGGCAAATGCATAACCTGCGTGGGGTTGCCGTACACCGTCACGGAAGGCTGCAGAGAGTGCTACCGAGTGGCAACACCACGGAGCTGCAACACGTTTGTGAAAGCACATGCAACACCCTGGCAGGGTACATCGTACCACAACCAGTCGGCTGCGAACCGTTGTGCACTGGCTACTGCATGCAGGCACGCAAAAGCCTGCACGGGTGCGGCTACTGCATGCATGCCAGCAGCGCGGACAGATTAAACTAAACAGACACAGGCTGGGTGCACAGGGAGAACCTGGCCCTGCAGCATGCCAGGTATGCTTCCTGGCATTACCCCTGGCAGTGTGTACACACCATATCCACACGCAGTGCTGCATTGACCTGATCATTGCATTAGGCAGTCCAGCTGCCCACAAGGTTGACGCCATTGTGGTTGACAAAAATAGACAGTTCTCTGGAATTGCAGCCGCTGCCCCCTCCCAATACTACCCCTAGATCTGCGCAAGCCTTTGGCAAGGGCTGCAGCCTGTACAGGCAACACTGCTAGTTTCAAGCCATGCGCTGCTGTGGATGCAGCACAAACTCCCTCAATGGTCCATGGAACAAAGCACTTTCACAAGTCAACTGTCGGCAGCGACAGCCTGTTCAACAGCCACATCGCATCCTCCTAAGCAACCCTACCATTGTGCCCTCCCATCATTGTGCCCTCCCATCATTGTGCCCTCCCATCATTGTGCCCTCCCATCACAGCCACACCGCATCCTCTAGGTAACCCTGTCATTGTGCCCTCCCAACACCACCCCTTGTTATGCGCAAGCATTCCACTAGCGCCGCACCCTGACCGGCTACAGACTACAATGGGTTGAAGCCGCGCACTGTTTTGAATAAAACCACAGACACCCCCATCCATAAATTGCCCACCAGCAACAGCAGTTTCATAGTACACGTGACGGCAGTCACAGCCTGGTCACAGCACCACCGCATCTTATAAGGCTGCCCTGGTCCGCTGCAGCGTACGCACAGTGTTGTTGTAGCTAGTCGCGCCCTGCCGCAACTCGCAGCGCACAACATCACTGCTGCTGCTGCTGCTGCTGTCCAACCCAAACTCAAAGAACACTAGAGCACACTGCGCGTCGTCAGTGCAGGCTGCCAGACACGTTGATACGCTGCTGCCTGCAGCAAGCGAAGACAGAGCCAGCCCGATGCCAGCTGCCTCGCTGCTGTCAGCCCACCACGAGAACAGCCCGCTACCCGTGCTGGCAGTTGTGGTGGTTGCTGCGTACTGGCTGCTGCCGCGAGCCTGGCTCTGAGATGCACCTTGTGTGGAGGCCAGGTGGTTGTTTGTTGTGCCACTCGAGGGCTCCTGTGGGTTGGGACTGGCCAGACTTGCTGGTATGGCAGGTACTGCGTCTGGGCTTGCCACGCGTGCAGATGGAGGGGGCCTTTGGCTGCTGGTGAACAGCGAGTTGCTTGTGATCTTGAAGGCTACCCGGAACCTGCCACAGGCAAGCACAGCAGCAGCATCAGTAGCAGCAGCATTAGAAAGATGTGTTGCAGTGCTGCAGTTGAAGCTGGCAGTAATCCTAGTGTCACGCGTGTTCCGGTTCTGCAGGCTGCATCATTCTGCACAGCTACCAGCTTTCCAATGACATGCATACTCCAGAAGCGCTGAAAAGCAGCTGCAATTGTGAGTGTGTCATGAACTGCCAGTAAATGTTACGTCGTACATGCAGCAGCAAGTTGCCCAGAACCCTTTTCAGCACAGCGCCGAGCACCATGCCCTCACCTTGTGTCTTGCACTGCCGCCGCCACCCGCAGCAGGCAGCTCCTGCTGCTGTATCCGTAGCTCATGAACTGGCAGCCCGGCGCCTGCCTGCCTGCAGGCCTCAAGGCACGCCTCCAGTGCCTCTGCGTTGCTCATGTTCCTGGCTACTGCTGCGCTTGCGTTGACCATACCAGAACTGGCCGGCAGCCACCAGTTGGGCTCCTGTACTGATGTGAACTCAGGCATGCAAGCCCCCACCCACTGCGCCCCGGGCTGCGAGACTGGCGCAGGCTGCAAGCTGTTTACGTCACCGCCGTAGAAAAAGATGTGTGTGGTGTGTAAGGGGCACGCGTAGCAGGCGGTGTTGCCGTTGGAGCGCCCCGCAGGGCCAAAGAAGCCACTTGCGCAAGGGCGGCAGGATGCGTCGCTCGTGGTTGGCAGGGTGCCGGGTTCGTCCAGTGAGGTGTTGCTGGTGCCGGTGCCAGGCGGGCAGCCTGCGGGGTACAAAGTTGCGCGAGATGAAACGGTCAGATGGTTGCAGTGAGCAGTCCGGATGCACACATGACACAATGCAGAAGCAGTACGGGCAACATAAAGTTCATGAGCTGCAGGGTTTGGCGAAGCAGCTTGTGCTGAGAGCCATGCCGATAGACCTTGCAGCAGGACCATGCACAGCTGTCGTGGATATGTACAAATCAACAGCACGTGCGCTACCTGACACAAGGCAACATGGGTGACCACAGCTTGATGTCTATCCATAAGATCCCGTCATGCCCATGCAGCAGCAGCGATACACTGGTTCAGTAAGCTCAAATGCCGCAGCCTATGCTAACTGCATGTTGACAGCTGGCAATCAGGCTGTGTGGGCCACTCACTGGTGCACTCAGCCGCATTCACTGCCCCCTCTGCTGCTGTGGTCCTGTTGCCAGGGCAGGCCGTGCACGCGCCCAACGCACTAGCATTGAGGCGACGCTCAGTGGCACTGAAGGTGCCTGAGGCAGCCAGCAGCAGCAGCAGCAGCAAACGCGGCAGCAGCAGCAGCAGTGCAACAAAGGACGTGTCAGCAGCAGGCGAGCCAGGCGACAATTTTGTCACAAATGATCAGCAGGGCTGCTGTCAATGACAGCCAGGCAATGCACGCGCTGACGTGGACGCAGCGCTCAGCTGCACTGAAGGTGATTGATGCAGGACAGACAGGAAGGAGCAACAGCAATAAAATTGTATGCTGTTTTACTGACCTCTGGAGCGCTTGCATGCTACCCAACTCGAAGAACAATGCACATGCACCCAAGCCCAGCTTCCACCCAGCCCGATCACCCCATCCCTCACCTCTTGGGCACCTGAATGGCACAAGGTCTGCACTGTAGCCATACCCCGGCAGCAGCCAGCTGCAGTTGGCTTGCGAGACAGCGCCCCTCGTGTTGCCAAACGTAGTGACGCCCGCAGGGCCGCAGAACCTGCACACGTCGGTTGCAGGGGGCGCCCTGTCATTCCACTGGCCCTTGGGGCAGGTCACTGCAGCCTGGCCATTGAAGAAATGTCCGGGCGGCACCATGCACGCGGCAGGGTCAAAGTAGCCCCCTGGATGCACGCAAATCAACATGTCAACAATCGTGCAGCAAGACGCAGGGTGTTAGCAGCCGCCTTGCTGGCCAGCGGAGCAAGCAGCAGTGCAGCAGATGCAGAGGTACTAGTCCTAGCATTGGTAATGTTGTTGCTGACCGGTGGTGCGAAGCCTGACGCTTGTGTGACAGCATGCACACCGCACATCCTGTATTAGAGATGTGGAGGACAGCCGTCAACAAGCACGAGGCAAGTACCAGCTCCATGACGCAAGCACCACACACAAGACTCACACAGATCACGTCTGCTGCTGCTGCAGTGCCTGTCCCTGTAATGCTGCTGCAGTGCCTGTCCCTATAATGCTGCTGCAGTGCCTGTCCCTGTAATGCTGCTGCAGTGCCTGTCCCTGTAATGCTGCTGCAGTGCCTGTCCCTGTAATGCTGCTGCAGTGCCTCCCTGGCCACAGACTGACACGCAGCAGCAAGAGCCACCTGTAGCAGTCACGAAAGGCCCCCTCTGCAGTACTTGTAACAAGAGCCCGCGCTGCAGCTCACCTGTGACGTTGCTGCGGTACTTGTTCTCAGTGACCGTGCCGCGCTGGCACTGCATGCAGGGCTGCACCCGCAGCCGGTACGAAGCGCCAGCGAGGCCGTAGCTGCTGCTGTTGCACACCACAGCCTTGAAAGCAGGGGCGCCGTCAGGGGCGGGGGAGGCCTCTGGGTCGAGCTGGATGCCCATGCCTGGCAACACGTCTGCAGCAGCAGCAGCGGCAGCAGCAGCAGCGGCAGCAGCAGCGGCGGCAGCAGCGGCAGCAGCAGCAGCGGCAGCGAAAATGGTGAGGTCATGATCGGAGCACGTCTTGACAGTACACACTCGTGCTATGGCAATGGCAGGCAGCAGCTGGCTGCTGGTCTAGACTGCATGCCCAAGCCAAGCAACAGGTCTGCAATAGCAGCATTGGAGGCCTGAACAAAGAGCATGTGTGTTATGATGGCTGCTGCTCCATGGATGTTTGCTGCAGTAAGGCACAACAGGCATCAGTGCCCAGCGCTGGACACCCACATGATACTGCAACTGCAGTAAGGAGACATCAAGCATTGATGTGCTGTGCGACGCTGTGCCAGTAGATGCAGTTCCCGCAACGTTGCGCATTACATGCATGCGCATCAGTGACAATCAGGTACTCACAGGATGAGGCTGCTGAGCGTGCCACACTCATGTATATTTGCTGCAGTAAGGCACAACAGGCATGAGTGCACAGCGCTGGACACCCCAGACGTGCTGTAGATAGCTGTACAATAATGTGTCACCAGCAGACGCACTTGCCGCACACTGCACATCGCACAATGCGCATCGACGGGGGTCATGGGATACTCACAGCAGGCGGCTGCCGTGCGCGCCACGCTCATGTAGTCAACCGTCACGCTGCCGTCCTCCTGCACAGTCGCCATCGGCAGGGGCTGCAGTGCATCTGACATGATGCCCTGCCCACACGAGATGCAGGACGCTGCAGTCTGGTTGCCGGGTGCGCGCCAGTTAGGTGCGTAGCCGCCTGCAAGTCCCAGCCGCAGGTCGCCAGCAGGGCACTTCTGCACCGCAGCATCATCGCCAGCTCCTGCCAGGTAGTGGCCGGGAGGCACCACTGCAGCATGCGGCGGCACATACCAGCGACGGCAGTAGCAGCTGAGTTTCAGCAGGGGTTTGTGTACTTGCCTGCTTGCAAGTAAGCAGACCAAGTAAGCAGAGATTGATTGTGAAAGATAATGGCACAACTGCAGCATGCGGCACATACCAGCAACGGCAGTAGCAGCTGTGTGTCAGCAGGGGTTTGTGTACTTGCCTGCTTGCAAGTAAGCAGAGAATTATAAGATATGTATTGGATTGGCACTACTGCAGAAGCGTGCAGCACGTCATACAATGGCAGTTGCAACTTTGTCAGTAGGAGCTTGGGTCACAGCAGGCTGCTTGCAAGTATGTAAAAGACGACTGATAGTAGTTGAGGTTGGCCACACAGCTGGCCAGACTGGTGGCTGCGCAACAGCCTAACAGATTGGGGGTTTATATGGAGCTCAGCTGGTGTACAGGCTAACCTGGTGTATAGGATAAGCTGGTGGCACAGCTGCAACAGAAGATGAGGCCTCGTGTAAGAGCTGTTTGCAGAGAGCTGTTTGCAGGTACTGCTCGCAGGCTCCACACAATCAGCCACACAATCAGCCGCACCACACGTTTCAGATACACCTATCAGACTGTGATCCTGCACTGCAATCCTCGCAACTGCCATACCAACAGCAACCCCAGCTTCAAGCACACATACGCTGAAAACAACCCTGCTGCACGCAGTGCGCGCAGGGCAAGCACCCACTCTCGGTGCCCAATGTCACCCTTAAAAGCACTACATGTGCGCACTCTTCCAGCACAACTTGATATGTTGACGAGACACAGTGAAAGCAAGAGTTGCCAGCACTCACTGCACTGGGAGACAGAGGCAGCGCCCACGCCCTGCATCCACAGCCTATTGGAGCAGCGCGTGACGCCGCCGCTGCCGTCATGCACGCCACCAGGGCAGTAGTGGCCGGGGGGGGGGGCACGGTGCAGGCACTTGCTGCATCTGGGATGCATCGATGGCTGATATGTTGCGGGAAGCTTCCCGCAACATATCTTAAGAGTCGGGGGGCGGCGGTGGCAGTACTTCCACCTCTTCCATGCGCCTCTTGCGCAGCATCCAGAAGAAACCTGGCAGCAGCACTGCAGCAGCAGCAGCAGCAGCAGCAATGGTCTGATCAGCCTGAAGGTTATGATTTCTTGCTCTGGTGACCGAATTCCAGTGTTGCTGCGCTGTTTCCGTGACTGGCAAGAGCACATGCCTAACAGCAGCACCTCGTTTGGGACACAGCTGAAGCAATCAACAGCACAACCAATAACAAGCAACAATTTGAACTATCTTAGGGAACATCACTCACCGGAGCACTGCTCTGTGCTGGTGCTGCCCGTGCCCTGTGTGGTGCTGCCTGCTGCACACCTGCTGCAGCGCAGTGCGGCGCTGCTGTTGAGTGCGGCAAAGCCTGCCCTGAAGTGGCCCCTGGGGCACCTGGTCACGTTGGTGGAGCCGGCAGCAGAGAGGTGCCGGCCTGCCGGCACAACTGCACACAGCAGCAGCAATGCAAGCAGGCACGCCGTTTCAGCACTGCAGGAGGTGATAGCCAAAGCGCAGAGGGAAGCAGCCTGGTGAAAGCGCCCTTGGTTTTACTTTGATGGACTGAGCAAGGGAGTGCAGCTGCAAACTGAGCAGGAGCTATGCTTGCGCTTGTGTGAGTACTCACAGCATGCTGCTTTGTAAGTTCGTGAGGCCTGTGGGCTGCCAGGCAGCGTGGCTGTGCCTGCTGGGCATGCGCTGCAGCTGGGCTGGCGCAGCAGGCCTGCGCTGAAGCTGTTGGGAGGGCAGCGCTGCGCTGCCTGGCTGCTTGCATTGAAGAAGTCCGGGTGCGTTCACTACGAGGTGCAGAGCGAAGCAGTATCATCATCATCATCATCATCATCATCATCATCAGAACACATGAGGAAGTGCGTCATGCAAGCTCTGCTGTGAACACTGCTGTGCACAGCAGATGTATACGGAAATGATAAATGCCAGCAGCGGGGCTGGCACATGTAGATGGCTGCCAGCACTGCCACTTAAGAAGGGTTGGATAATAATCCTTCAGTTGCAGGTCTGCTGTTTAGGCTGAGATGCCATGGCACATTGTTGCTGCACAAAAGCTGGAGATGCTGTGTGTACACATTGTTGCACTGCTGCTTTTTTGCAGGTACTGCAGCCCAGTGCCATGATACATATTGCTGGTGGCATGTACGCGCTTCAAACAACGCAATGTGCCGTGCTGACTGTTGCAGTGAGAATGCTGCTGCTGCTGCTGCTGCTGCATTTGAACACACCATCATGCAGATGCAGCAGCGCTAGCGCCACACATGCTGCTGGTCCTGCTGTCACCTACCACAGCTGCCATCCGCTGCAAGCACCCAGTTGCTCGTGCATGACTTGCACTCAAAAGCACCGCGTTCATCACACAGCCGAGGGGGGCAGCCAGTTTGCCTGGCACTTTTAGTGCCAAGAGATCGGCGCCCAGCACTTGAGCGCTCTGCAAAGGGGTGCAGTGGCAAATGTAGCTTAAACTCAAAGCACAGCTAGTGTGAACAGTGCAAACGTGCGGGCTTGCTGCTCAGCTGTATCAGGATGCTCTCATGATCAGGACAACTTGCACTGGACACAGACCTGCATGTGCCGCACCATTGGTTATAACTGACGCCAAAACATATTGAACTGGCCCATACAAGCCAATTTGTGCGAAAAAAAACGAGCAGAGCAGAAACACTTGGAGGTTTCGCCTGGTCATAATCTGTCACATCTGAACTCGTTGCAGACGCAGTTTTCGTGCGATTGCGGCACCCGTTGCGTGTTGCGCGACAGCAGTGGGCATCCTGTCCATGGGAGCACTTGTCCCTCCTGCCCCCGGTGCTGCGGGCTGCCATGTCCTGGACAGGGACAATCAGCAAACGCGTCGTCGCAGCCGATGCTGAGATCCGGTAATGAACTAATTTCATATTTCACGAATGAATCGGGTCTTGGGATATGCATTTGGGTGGTGCTTGTGCCACTGAAGACCAGGTATTGCACCAGGTGAGTCAACCAGGGGACAGCCTGCACCCACGCCCGGCTCACGGTGTCCAGGCTAGTGTATACGGTGACGCCGGAGTTGATAGACATGGTTTGACTGCAGGGTTCTTAAACAACATATTTGGCCTCTCGTGGGCCTCGCTGCGGATTGCATGTGCTGAGAACATATGGTGTCTGCACGCGTGGTTCACTTGAAGTACGTGTTGCTGCGATTTGTGCCTGATATAATTGCTTTAAAGATGCGTTGTTGATTTGTTTCACAGCAAAGTTTATGTAAGGTGCCATGATGTATTCCGTATTGTCCACACTGATCATTAATCACTGAGCACTGTGAAAACTTCGTAGCACTCTAGCAGAAAGCAGC
>CADDIJ020002718.1:0-30496 GCA_902809745.2 Tetradesmus lagerheimii | reverse complement strand
CACAGAGGTTTTTCTGGGGTTAAAACCTCAGAGTGACAGCCCGAGCTGAGCTGCTTGCAGCTTCCTATTTTACCAGGTGTCTGTGGTGGCGTATGCCGCATGAACACACCGTGTAACCCCTCTATCTATCTATCTATCTCTGCGCAGAGTTCATGTTATTGGGTGGGGGAAGCTGCTTTTTGCCTCTCTGGGGCTTTTTGTGGTTTACTCCCGTGTGCCGCGCTCTGCGGTCCTAAAAGTGTCTCTGGACGCACCGGGTAACTTCCATCAATCAATCAAAATGTCGAATTCGCCTGGATGGATGGGTGTCGGAGCAGGGAGAAGGACCATGGCCCTCGTCTGGAAGGTGCCTGTACATGGTGTGCAGTCATTTCTGGCGTTTGCAGCGTTAGTAGTATGGTTTTCAGCTTGCTGAAGCTAGTGGCAGCAGCTGAAGCGGTACTTCCTTTGACTAGCAGCAGCAGCAGCAACTCTGTTGGCAGGAGTACTGCATGCAGATGGTCCTAGGCGGGCATGCAGCTACAGCAGCGCTTTCGTGCTGGATATGAGCCATCAGCAGTAATGCTGGTGTCTGGCACAATGAGGACTGTTTGGCAGTTGCTATGCCTGCGCATAGGCCAGCTGCTTGTTAGACGGCGGGCAGGACACTTGGCAGCTCTTTTACTTCTGGGCAGTCTTCTGTGGAAGTGGGCTGTCGGCACGCCTGTGTCAGCCTGTTGAGGTGTACAGTGCGTTTGGGCAGCGTGTTGCTGCACCTTTACATCTCTTTGAGCTGGGCTGGCATAGATTGTTGTTTGACCGCCTTTTGCCTGGATCCCCTTTTCTATGCAAAGGCAATGCGTTGCACGGCTGGTTGTTTCAGCGCATGTTCTGCGTGCTCAGTCATCCCCGCTAGTGCCATACAGCTGGTGGTGGTGCAGCATGTTTGTGGACTTGTGCTTGACGCCCTACTCGGGGGTGCTCTGCTTTTGTTTCTTTTACTATACCTGTCGGTTTGCGGGTGTTGGGTATGCTGATCAGATGTTGGGATGCCGCTGCAATGCGGTTTGCTGATTCTGCTTGACATCCTTACACTCCTCTCACCATCCTTTACTCTGCCCAAGCCTAGTGCAGCACCGAGGTGCTGCACTAGGCATGTGGGCTCAGCCCGCTCATAGTGCACCAAGTGTGTGGCTGGCCCTACACACTTTCTGCACTGTTTGCCGTCACTGACACTGCTGGCAGCACTTGTTTTTTCAATTCTCATCTGAGCTTGTGGGGGCGTAGTGCGTGGAGTGAGGAAGGCGGCTGTGCACGTGCCGTGGCCATATGCCGAAACTTACCCACAGAGACCATTTTCCCGGGGTTGGGTCTCACTTGAGTGACGGCCCGCGCTGAGCCATTTGCAGCTCCTTTTTCTAGCTGGTGTCCGTTGCGGCGTAGCTGCTTGAACACACCTTGTAACCCCTCTTCTTCTTCATGGTGAATTCGCCGGATTGAATTGACTTCTAAGAACGAACACTTTAGTAGTGTGCGGTTCACGTCATGTATCAGATGCATTGGCGCTTCAAGCTTGTTGCATGGACGCGCTGCAAAGTGCGCCAAGCCGCTTGGCTGCGGCAGCCTTCTGCTATTGGGGTTCGGATGGCAAACCAGCTGGCCCTGCAGCAGTCTGCAGGGATTGTCATGGCATGGATCCAAACAGAGTGTTGCAGCTTTCGAGAGCTCTGGATCCTGAGTCCTTGATATGGTGTGTTTTTGGCGGGAAGCTGTTGCAAGGCAAGGATATTTTTCACTGGCTGTTAATAAACCGTTGAATGTGTTACACAGGCCATTTGCTATGAGTCTCGTGAAGACAATATTTGAACACAGCGGTGTTTTCGGCTGGCCCGCGGGCCGTGTCGCCTTCCCAATCTGCGTGCAGGCAAGCAGCAGCCTGCTTGGCGAAGCAAGTGCGGCTGTGCGGCAACACAAGCAGCACTGCAGTGATCATAATAATAATCAATCCTTGTAAGCCATACCTTTCGGCATCGGCAACCGCGCCTCACCCGAGAACCCGAAACGCGTCGCTTTCCATGTAATACGACAAAACAGAGTCAACAATTGTCCGAACTTATCTCAACAGTAACTGTAGCCAGTCGCAATACGCTATTGCTTTTCAAGCAGCACTGCAGTGATCTGCAAACCATCACCCACTGACATGGGCGACATCTGGAAATGCTGCCCACCCCATGGGCAACAGCGACTCAAACTGCCGCCGTTCCAGTACCACCAACAGCATGATGAAACACTGCGATTGTGCACAGCACCCGACTACGCAGTGTAAGCACCGCACATGGTGGGGCGTGCTGCAGACTTTCGACGACCCAATCTGCTGCACTTGACATGATTCACGGGCTTAGGGTTTAGGGTTTAGGGTTTAGGTTTAGGGTTTACCCTAAACCCTAGAATGGAGCACCCTAAACCCTAAACCCTAAACCCTAGAATGGAGCAGTGCTCCCTCTTTCTTCCGCTCCTGAGGGGCGCGGGGCCAATGGCGTTGATGCTATGGCTTAATGGGTAACATGATGATGATGATGATGATGATTCACGGGCGCAGAAGCAGCACACCCTAAACACACAGAGCAGTGCATAACCAGCAGCGTCAAACACTTCTACTTCTGCCATCTGCAGTAAGGCCCAATACGGTACTACTACGTCAATGACCGTCAACACGGAACACGTGGCCAGAAAGCACTTTATCAGTAGCAATCGTTGCTTACTGGCAGCTGCCAGCACCATCATCATCATCATCATCATCATCATCATCATCAAATTACCAGATCAAGCCATAGCATCAACGCCATCGACCCCGCGCCCCCCCGGGGCGGAAGAAAGAGGGAACACCGCTCCATTCCATCAACGCCATCGACTCAGCACCTGACATCTAACTACCAATCGGTGTGACCACCGCGCAAGCAAGCGCCACTAATGTAAACGTAGTGTAATAAACATGCGCAAGTGCTGTCCTGCAAGCCACCACCTGATACCCTCCATCAACAGCCTGCGCAATGTGACAATCCAGCAGCAACAACTGCGCTCTCATCAACCCCCACATGCTGCCTAGTATGGGGTGTCAGGGTCTGGGTGGTCTACCTTACACCGAAAATAGAGAGAATAATCAGTCTGCTTTCCGCCGCCCCAGTGGGTGAGGCGCGGTTGCCGATGCCGAAAGGTATGGCTTACAAGGATTGATTGATTATTATTATTATCAACCCCCTCACAGCTCTCTGCTCTTGCCCAGCTATACGCAACCCCCTGACAACTCTCTGCTCTTGGCCAGATGAACTGAGCAAGAGCCCAGCTAAACTGGAAGCGAAGCACCCTATAGCTAGTGTTTGCTCTGCTGCGCTTCACTCTCATGCAGTGCCCTGCTCACCACCCCAGCGCCTTGCACAATCAAGTGCTGCACACCCATCCGCAACGCAACCAGCTCCTCTCGCTCTCTCTGCAGCGCCGCTTTCTGCCTGTCAATGTGCCACTGCTGCCGCTCCAGCCGCCGCCTGTCACTTAGGCACTGAGCAATGACTGCCAGTGCAGTGTCCGTGGGTGCAGGCGCAGCCGGCCCTTGTACCAGGTCACGCAGCTGTGCAGGATCTGCTTCAGCCAGGCTGTAGCTCTCTGCAATCTCCAGTACTAACAGCGCAAAGGTGGCCATGTGGCCATGACTTGATGCTGCCATCGCTGCTGACCTAAGCGTTGACTCGCTATAGCCACTAACTGCTGCTGCTGCTGCTGCAGCGACAGCTGGCTCCTCTGGCCCTGCTGCTGCTGCCTCCTGAGCAAGCACGTGCGGCTGTTGCTGCTGCAACTGCTCTTGCTGCTGCAAGTGCTCTTGCTGCTGTCCTTGCTGCTGCTGTCCTTGCTGCTGCTCTGCTTGCTGCTGCTCTGCTTGCTGCTCCTGCTCCTGCCGTATCTGTCGTGCGCGTTGCAGCAGCAGCCGCACCACACGCCCATGGCCATTGTAAGCAGCCCAGCACAGCGGTGTCAAGCCTTGGCTGTCCCGCAGCTCCATTGAAGCGCTGCTCCCGGCATCCAGCAGCAAGTTCACTGCTGCTTCCTGCCCGCCAAAGGAGCTCCAGTGCAGGGGCGTCATGCCTGCAGGGCCGATGCATATCAGCCCATGCATATGCCACATAGACAAACAGAACAGGGACGCGGCGTCAGCAAAAGTGGTCTGAGAATGGCGTCGGTACGTTGCAGCAGCTGTTGGGAGCCCAGGGTGCGCGGTGTTACAGTGGTGCAAGCAGCACCAGGGGCAGCTAGCTGCCGTTCCCAGTTGCCTGCAGCGCATGCATGTGAAAGCATGCATGCAACAAGCCAGATGTCCTGTCACACGAACATGTCCAGCCTGCTGATCCCCTGCATTGCTACAGGCTGCTGTATCAAAATGATACAGAAGCAGGCATATCAACACCCACCATCATGGTCTGCCTTGTTTGGAGCAGCGCCGGCCGCCAGCAGCAGCTGAACGACGTCATTCTTGCCGTCCTGTGCTGCCCAGTGCAGGCAGGTCTTGCCAAACTTGTCAACTGCGTCTGCCTCAGCACTGGCATTCAGCAGCAGCTGCACTACACCAGCATGCTCGTGGGCCCACTGCGCAGCACAGGACAAGGCAACACACATGGCATCAGCACACAGCACAGCAGCAGGACTATTGCAAGGTTGCCAGGTGATGAGGCTGCAATAGAAGACAGATGACAGCTGTACAGTGGGCAAGGGAAGTCAGAAAGAGAGCACGCACACTGGCAAGATGCTACAGGGCACGAGATGAGTGTGCACAGCATCTTGCAGGACAGCTGCTGCCTACCTGCAGTGGTGTCCACATGTCGTTGTCGCGCGCATGTACATCAGCGCCACCAGCCAGCAGCACAGCTGCTACCTCTTGTTGGCCTTCTGTTGCTGCCCTGCAGCACAAAGGCGCAAAGCAGCAGCACATGTAGTCGTTTGTCAGTACTGAACTGAGCGTAGTTACTTGTATAGGGCAGCGCTGTTGCCCAAAGAGTGTGTGCAGTGATCAAACCACAGGCATGTGTTGCTGCACTACTGTGCATGCATGCTGCACACCAGTTCTTCTATGCAAGTTCATGCCCCATGCTGTGATGTATATCTCACCAGTGCAAAGTCGTCTTGCCGTGGCGATCCCTGGCATCCACAGACGCACCAGCATCCAGCAGTACAGTTGCTACGTCTGCCTGCCCGCATGCCCAGTGCAGTGCTGTCCAGCCCTCCACATCTGCAGCATCAGGGCTAGCCGCAGAGGCCAGCAGCTCATGCACTTGTGCTACATCTCCTGATGATGCCGCCTGCCGCAGTGCCTCCTCGTTGGTAAGGCTGCCTTGCTTCACTACTTGCGGTGCTGCTGCTGCTGGTCCTGGCATTTGCTGCCAGAAGCAGAGCCCTGTGTATGCAAGCAGCAGCAGAAGCACGGCTTCAAGGATGTACATTGTACACCGTGCAGCATCACGCAAAGCAGCCGATCAGGCCTGTGCAGCTTTTGGTATACAGCAGTTTTGACTGGGCCGTGTTGCTGCTGGTGAAATCGCCGCTAGGCTCACCTGGTGGGAGCAGCTACTGGTACCCGAACGAAATCGCGTATAGCAGCACTTGAATTACACCAAAGATCAGCTGCATGAGCTCCTTGTGTCGACAAGGTTGTGTCTCGACCAAGCGCAGCGGTATGCAAACCACGCAATGACTGGGCCTGGTCTGAACAGTCGTGAAGGTGCTAGGAACTGGCTATCCTGCTGCTCAGCTGTGCTGCGAAAGCTGACCTTCCTGCATACGTCAGCCCAGGTCACCCAAGACCCAGCCCTGGCAGGGGTTTGTTATGATGAGGGGCGGGGGTTGGCAGGCTCCAAGGCCACCGCAGCCTTGATTAAAGGAAAGGGGGTTCTTGTTTTTGGTGGTGTTTGGGCGATGTGCTGGCTGCAGCCTGTTGCAATGGAGAGTGATGTCACCAAGGTTTCACAGCTGTCTCTAGCTGCATGCACAGATTGATCTGGTGCCTTGAGTGGAGGCCGCTTTCAATTACACGCATTAGTTGCCAATGCGAGAGACCTGATACCCATACAGCAACCTAGATGTATCGCGTCATCCGTTGAAGCATACGCAGGAGTTGATGCTTCTTGACGCATGCGGCATGCATGCAGGTGGGGATGCACATGCCATAGATCTGGGGACAACATATGCCATTGAATCGTGCAGCCGCTGCTGGTGCTGCTTGATAGATGATATAACTGGCGATGCATCATGTCGACCCGGGATGCACCACCTCAATACTCGTGGGTGACCATTGGCCATGACGCCAATGTCATAGCAGCGGCTGTGCAGCACATGTGCACCCGAGCCGGTGGCGTTGATGCTATGGCTTGATCTGGTAATTTGATGATGATGATGATGTGCACCCGGTGCATGACAACTGCCAAGCATGCCTAATTGCAACTCCCCCCCCCCCACCGCCTGGAAGCACTGCTGACAGCCATGCCTGTCGCGCTTCACATAGCGTATGTCATCAGCGCTAGCCAACTATAGTGGCAGCACCGTGCAGCTCTGGAGGCTGTTGCTGCTGCTGATGCGGCCTAGCAGGTTTCAGCCCTGCTCACGCGCCGTACTGTTTGCTGCCTCTTCATCTTCATCTTCATCGTCATCGTCATCGTCATCGTCATCTTCATCGTCATCTTCATCTTCACCTTCATCACACCATGCGGTGAGCGTGGTTCACAGTGTTCACCACCCAGTCCTGCACCTGCGCGCCATAAACACCAGAGAAGTTTGACCATTGACTTGCAACGCACCGCAGCCACACTAGGAACTAATAATAACACAGACAGCAGTATGCCGCTGTCTGCAGCACTCATGGCAGGAACTTGTTCATCAGCAGCACAGCGCTGTCCACGTAGCAAGCACAGCAATCATGCCACCTGACAGATACAGCTTACAAGCTTTAGCAAAGCCCAGCCCTGCGCTTACAAGGCCACTGCAGCAGCATTGGCTGGCACACAGCACAACATCACTGCTACCAAGCTCTCCTCATCAATCACAGTGCGAATACGTATCAGCAAACCCCCCACCTGCTTGTACTTGTGCACGCCTGAAGGCACCTCAGTCGCGTCATCCCTCAGCTCGCTCACCACCACCCCCAGCAGGGAGGCAGGCAGGCCCCTGGCGGCACAGAACTGCTCCGCTGCCGCCTGCCAGCGCCCGCGCAGGGACTCCAGCGGCGTGGAGGCGCCTGGCAGCACAGGCGCAGCAGCGCCTGCGGGGATGCAGCAGCAGAATGCATGATTTGGAGGGCAGGTGATGATGCTGCATGTGATGGGTGGGTGAGGATGCTGTGTAGACATGTCAAGCTAGCTAAGCCCTAAGCATGTGCATGTCAACATGGCCATGGCGGATTGATGGCTACCAGGCACCGCCCCCTCGCAGAGGCCCTTCCAGCACTGCAAGCCCTAGTCTGCACACTACGCATGCACTTCGTGCGTTTGTTGCAGCCCAGCATTAGCCAGCTGTCAGCACTCACACTTGCCATGTGACTCGAATCATTCTGCACATCTCAATATGCAGCAACCTCACCTGCCTCACCACCGCCGGCCCCTGTCGTGAGGCTCTTGACCCTGCCAGGCCCGTTGATGGCAACCAGGCACTGCCGGCCAGCAGCCAGTGGGCTCTCCAGCACTGCAAGCTTGTCAGGGGAGGGCTCTGAGCCGGGGTGCATCAGGAACACCACAGCAGATGCAGAGCCTGCAGTGCAGGAAGCATTATTGGGTGGCAACAGCAGCAGCAGCAGCAGATGAAAGAGGGATGAGCGCTGCCAGGCTGTTACGTCATGGCTCCGAGAGGGAGGCACCAGGGACACCGCAGCAGAAGGATGACCTGTAATGCAGGGATGCCGGTCTGAGAGGCAACAGCAGCAACAGCGGCATTCAAATACAGTCTGCGGACGTTGAGTTTGACCAATGCGCAGCCACCCAGTAGCACCACAACACAACCAAGCCATTGCATTGCTCCTCAGATAAGCACAGCAGCCCAGGAGCCGGCCCATGGGGCACCCTGCCCCATGAGGTCTGGCAAGAAAAGCCGACCAGCGGGGCACCCTGCTCCCGCGCGGCCTGGCAGGCGATGCCGGCCCCGGGGACACCCTGTTCCAGGAGGCTTGGCACTGAAGGTCCTCTGAAGTCAAATCCTGGTTTTCTTGTGTCAACGCGTAGTAGAACGGGTTTGAGTTCTCACTATAGAACCCTCGGGCCCTATTAGGACCCGCTCCTGTTTTCCCTCTAATTTACGCACGGAGGAGCATAGGCTCAGGCAGGCCGAAGCCCTGCTTCTGATGCGTAGGACTTGTAACTTGTAACGCAGCAGCCTCGAAGTCTTGAAGCTACAGCAGCAGTCACCCACCTCCCAGCATCTGTGCCAGGCTGTTGGACAGCCTGCTTGTGCCAGCGTCATGGCTGTGCAGGCCAGGGAACACGCACGCGTACACATTGGCACTGTCAGCCAGGGGCCGGATGTCAACCGCGGGTGCGTCAGCGTGAGGGGAGCCTGGCACGCCGCCTGCTGCAGCCATGGAGTGCGTCACTCCCTGGCCCGTGGGCTTGAACACTCCCTGCAGACACAATTGTTCAATCATATGGCAAAGGGAGGGCCAAGCACGTGCGGGTGAGCTGGAGCCGTGCAACAGGTGGTGCAGCCATTGAGTGTGTTGGCACCCTGGATTGCTGGCTTCAACGTTCTGGAGACAAAAAGGTATGCAAGTGAGGGGGTTTCTGTTGTGTTTTCTATTTGGAAAGCAGCCGAAATTGTGCGAGAGCTGTCACCACTTGCTGGCTAGAGGGCTTCATAAGTCCCGGCAGCCACACGACAGCAGACATCAGCATCGTGCGGTCAGAAAGTATCATGCATTGCCCCAAGAGGTGCCACAACAACTCGTTATGAGCGAGCAAGCGCAGGTTATGTGGGAGCTTGCATTGCCATGATGGCATTAACAGCCCCCACATCACCCGCGCCTGCTCCGCTGCAGCGAGTGCAAACAGCATCCTCTTGACTACTTTCAGAGCTCCAACTTGTTCACTTTGAGCTCTTTTACTCCTGCTGGTCACTTCTCCAGAAGCCCAGGCTCGCAGGGGCGCAAATTGTGCCCCCAAGCTGCCCACCCCTATAATGTCCCAAACCCCCTGGCACAACCTGCCTTCTAACTTGCGTGGTCCTGCACTACAAAGTCAGCATCCCCCTGTACACCCCATCTATGAATTGGCAATATATCTCATCAACCACCCAGTATCTTACTAGCTGGCTCACACAGTCGCTTCGCATCACTTGCAAAGCGACTGAATAAGCCAGCTCGTAAGATACTGTGCATCAGCCACTTTGAGCCCCCACCCCTCTCCACTCCTGCTGGTCAACCCCTCACAGTCCAGGCCCCCAGCAAGCCCAGTGCCTTCAGTTGAACCATGCACTCAATAGCTTGCTGGTCACCAGCTGGTGCTGCACACGCTGTATGCACGAATCCAGCAGCTGTATAATTATATATATTATTACGTTATCTCTTTCCAGTGGCTGTAGAATCACAAGCCCATGCATCCATGCACCACCTCACCGACTCAAACCTCGGCCCACCTTCAGCTCTCCACTCCTGCTGGTCACCCCCCCAAAGGCAATCCCACACATCGATCGCGCCTGCTGTGCTGCAGTCAATGCCACCAGCAACCTTTTGAGGACAGCAACCGTCTCACCTTGAGCTCTCCACTCCTACTGGACACTCCCTGAGAGCCCAGCAACCCCCCCCCAGGCCAGCACTGCTGCCTGCTGAAGGCTAGCCCAGTGCTCCCAACCCCAGTCAGTACTCAATACACACGCTGCAGACACATTTCTCACTAAGTGCAGTTTCTGTTCACTCACGAACCCATGCACCCACGTGCACCGGCTATCCCACCCTTTCAGAACCTCAACCCACCTTGAGCACTCCACTCCTGCTGGTCAGACCCCCAGAGCCCAGCCCCCCAGGGGCATCACTGCTGCCTGACCCCCCCAGCTGCGCAGTGCTCCCCAACCCCAGTCAGTTAGTAAGTCAGTCGTTAGCATGCAGGCCACCAGCTGGTACTATACACGCTGCAGACGTGCTTCTCCCTATTTGCAGTTTCTGTTCACCACTCGCGAAGCCATGCACCCACGTGCACCGCTATCCCAGCCCTCAAAACTCAACCCACCTTGAGCTCGCCACTCCTGCTGGTCACACCCCCAGATCCCAGCCCCCCAGGGGCGCCACTGCTGCCTGACCCCCCCAGCTGCCCCGCATACTCTGGGGGCGCTGCCACCAGCTGCTGAAAGAGCGAGGCCTTGCCTGCCTGCACCTCCCCCAGCACCAGCACAAAGTGCAGGCAGTCGCTGCTGCCAGGGGCCACAACAGAGCCCAGGTGCAGCCAGGACAGCAGTCGGCACAGCAGCACCAGCGCCATCTGCATACGGCCAAGTGGAAAAGAGGCCAGAGGCAGCAGCAAATGATTGAATATGTTATCGAGCTACACGTGGTGTGCTCACACTCACACGAGTAACTAAAGTGAGGGGGCGTGTGTGACGATATGGAAGCCTCATGCGCCTTTACACCCCTTACCATTGAGGCAGCAGCGCAACACAGGCTGGGGTGGGTGCTGTGAGCGGGGCATTTGGTGGGAGCTTCCACCGGGATAACGGTTCAAGCGCCGTCGTAACTAAAGTGATCCACAGACTGTAGATGTCCAAGCATAGCAGCGGATGCAGCTCACAAGAGGGCGATGCTGATGCGGGTCTAGCTGTGTGCAGACAGCTTCCATTACTCCGCACCTCATCCCAAAAAGACCAAATCAACGCAAGCATGTAGCTGTGCAGGAGGTCCGCTTCTTGTGTCACGTCAGGACACGGCACGGCAACAGCACGGCATAATACAAAACTTGCACCTCACCTGTGCCTGCCGCTCGTCTGCATAGGCAAAGAAGCCATCCTTCCTGAACAGCTGTTGAGCATACGTGCCGCCTCCGCCCACGAAGCCAGGCACAAAGCGGCCAGCCAGGCCCCGAGCCAGCTCATTGGCTGCTGCCAGCACACCCGGCACGTCAACGGCAGTAGCCGCCACAGCAGCACGGCTGCCGCCACGCAGCAGCATGTGCAGCACGCCCTGCGTGATGATGTGGATAAGGCAGGCAGCGCAAGGTTGAGACAGCATGTAGCAAACATACAAAGCAAAGGGGAGCAGCGGTGAGAGCCACAACGTACGGTCGATTCAGTCTGCTGTTGCCAGCACACTGCCAAGCGCACAGCACCAAAAGGTTGAGCCGCCAATGGGCAGCATTTGCCGCCATCAGCTGTTATATGTCGTGGGAATCTTTCATCGTTAGGCAATCACAAGGGCAGTGTCATGTACATCCTTGCATGACAGCGGCTGCAAGATCACATCAACCGCTCATGCCGCAGACTTGCACAGCATTCACCTGTGACTGCGCAGCTGCAAGCAGCTCGTGCACTGCGCGCCCCTCAGTGCGCCCTAGTGCGTCAATGAGCCCCAGGTCGTACGCCTTGACCAGCAGAGACTTGTTGGCGCCTGCCAGCCGGGGGATCTCAGGGCGGTTGATCAGGCCAGACACCTGCCAGCAGCAGCAGAAGTGGTGTTGCAGCATGGTGGGCAGCAGCAGTGAGTGTGGACTTGTTTCCAGACCCTACCTCACTGCACAGAGCATGCAGACTCCACTCAACAGCACAGTCCCAAGCATGCAGCTGTGCCAGCGGTCCCTGGCAGAAGGCCACCAGCTGCTGCACATGCTTCCACCAACATCCACACATGGCTAGCACAGAGGGAAACGTGCACCACAAATGTTTGTCATGTTCTATATTCGGTGTGCCTGGCAGGCTGAGACTGCCCACGCACCTGTGCCAGATGGCCCTGGAAGAAGGCCAGCACGGTTATGTCATGCATGAAGTTTGTCCAAGCACTGATGTCCAGACCCCTATGTCATTTTCAGACACGCACCTGTGCCAGATGGCCATGGAAGAAGGCCAGCACGGTTATGTCATGCATGAAGTTTGTCCAAGCACTGATGTCCAGACCCCTATGTCAAATTCAAAAACCTGTGCCAGCTGCCCCTGGAAGAAGGCCTCCAGCTGCTCCACAGGCTTGTGGCACAAGCACAGTGCAAAGTGATGTGGCAGCGCCTGTCAAGGTGTTTGCTCACTGCAAGACCACATACTTTGTTGCCCCGCCTGCTGCGCAGCTAACAACGTGAATGGTCCCTGTACCCGCGCTTAATTTATCAGCCCCCCATCCCACAAATAGGTGATCCATGACACCAGGTGGCTGCAGCACGGGGTTTATTATGGCCAGACACCTACCTGTGCCAGCTGCCCCTGGAAGAAGGCCTCAAGCTGCTCCACAGTGGCGGGGGGCAGGTTGCGGCTGCACACAGGGCTGCCACCACTCATGCTGGCAGCCTGCGCGGGGCGACACGAGGCACAGCAGCAGAGGAAGGCAGCATTAGCGCAACAGAAGGTGAGGCACAGGACCGATGTGCAGGTTGCAGATGCGCAGAAGTGTCTGCAGCAGCAATGTGTCGCGATCTTACATCCCAGCGAGACAGGTGTTCACCAACGACATGGCGCAGGACTGCAGAAGTGCCAGCCAGTTCGATAACACCTTGCAACAAAGTACACAGGACAAAACACAGCTTGCACAACGTTCAATCCAATAACCCTGCACAACGCTCAGCCCAATAACATCTTGCAGCAAACTCCACAACGCTCACCGTGTCCTTGCTTGTCTCTGTGAGGGCCAGCAGCCCGTTGACTGCAGGCTCCAGCAGGTCAGCTGTGCCTGTCAGCAGCAGCTGCCCGATGCCAGCGCCAGCACTGAACACGCTCAGGATGATGGAAGGCACCACCTGCACAGACACCAGCAGCAATGCATGAATGTGGTGCAATATGCACACACTTGTCACGCTGACATAAGGGTAGCTCTGCAGAATAAGGACACAGCAGAGTATGCTCGGGTAGACACACTTGTTTGCAACCATGTGTTTGTTTGCTCCATTTCAGCTTGAAGCCAAGTTTGGCTGTGGTACATCTGACCACATGTGCTGGCTGCAATAACAGCTTTCCAGGTGAGCCAGGAGATGGCGCGAGCGAAGCCTGCTGGTACCTGTGACACTGGCGCACAACACACATGCACCACATGCAAACAAACCATTCACAGGCAGCGATACATGCGGCTCTGTGGTTACCACACCTACCGTAAAGCTGAGTGCGCCGCTGACGACCGACAGGATGCTGCTGATGTAGGTGCACAGCCGCGCCAGGCCACGCAGCCAGGAGAAGAAGATGAACGCCACAGTCCTGCAGGGGGGGGCGGGGGCAGGCAGCAGGCATGTAAGCTAGATACACACACATGTCAGGCAAGCAGCATGTAAAGCATAACCTGAAGGCAACTGAACAGGGGCAGCCAAAGCAGCAACAGCACGACTTGAGCCAGCAAGCAGTTGATGTACAGCACTGCGAGGCCACACCCCTTGCAGGGTGAGTGAGGCAGTTTGTTCACTCTGTCCAGGTGGCAAAGCAAATGCGACAACTGTACACATCCATGATGGTTGGAGTGCCATTTTCAGCAGGTACTGGCACTTGACAGCCAACATTGTGGATAAGATACATCAGGTGCGCTTGCACATGGGTGTCACACTGTCGCCAACCAGCTCCAACAACGTGGGTGTGTGTGTTGCACATCGCCGCACCTGCTGATGCTTGTGATCCAGTCCAGCCTCTCCAGGGGCGTGGGCCCCCTGCTGAGCCTGTGGCGCGTCTCCAGCGCAGCCTTGAGGCCCTCCACAGACGGCAGCACGCGCCGCCGCAGCTCCTCCAGCGCCAGCTGGTGCGGAAAGGATGTAAGGAGCACAAGGCCGGGTGCAGGGCGCGGGTTTGCAGCTTACAGCAGTGCACATGCCGGTGCAGGAGTATGTCAAAAGGGTGATATGACTTTACTTGTGAGGAATGCATGGGCTTACAGCAGGTGTGATACTTGCCATGCATGCACAGTGCACAGCTGGCAGGGAGGTTGTGAGAGCAAAGGCCGGGTTGCAGGTTTCAGATTTGCAGGTTATAGCAGTGCACGTGTCGACACAGTAAATTGTGGGCGGCATGATAAGTGTTGTCCAGTGAAGAGTGCATGTGCCGAACGCAGGTATGACGCTTGCCATGCATGCGCAGCACACGTGCAACCAAAACATGCAAGGCAAGCTAACAACAGAGCAGTTCTCAGCGCTTTGCCTGTGAACAGCTTGGAAGAGATCCACTGCATGCACAGCTTGGAAGAGATCCACTGCATGCACTGCATGTGGATACCAGGCCTGCTAATGAATTCCAAACATGCAATGCCACCAAAGAGCAGGGCAGATCTTTCAATGCTTTGCCTGCAAGGACTATACTGTCCTGCATGTAAGCGAACAAAAATTACTCACGTGTGGCGAGCCGTCAGCGAGCAGCTGCTGCGCGTGTGGCATGAAGCTCTCAACCAGCTCAGAAAGAGGGGGCACACCAGCTAGCGGCACACCCAGCCGGCGCAGCAGCACAGGGTGGAACAACGCCTGCTGCACACTGCGTACCGCACATACAACACAGGGCGTCGAAACAAGTTGCAGCATATGTTGTTGTGCGTGAGCTCCTGCTATGGGTTCCCACTCCTTGATGAGTGGAGTGTGTGGGGTGAAGCGAACTCAGCGACCACAAATAGACAGCAACAGTCGTGTCAATCATGCATACAACAGCACAGCACCCCCGCAATCATTTTCCATGCATTGCTACGCCTGCACAACACAAATTTTAAAGTCACAATCTTCAAAATGAAACAGTGCAAAGCGCACTCACGCTTCGTAGGGCAGGTACGTCAGGGCAAGCTCCCTCAGCAGTAGCAGCCCCCTCCCCACCACCTCAAGCCACCAGCTGCTGTACACAGGCTCACGGCACCAGCTGCAGCAGCAGAAACAATGGTCAGCGCAGCAGCAGAAACAATGTTTAGCACAGCAGCGTTGTGTAGCGCAGCAGCAGGGGGTGCGATGCACAGCAGCTGCAGCATGCACGCAGCAAACCCCACGCAGCAAACCCCGCGACCCCACGACTCGGGCAAGGTTTGGTGATGACCACGAACAGCTTCCAGTGCTCCTGAATACTTCTAGTACACGCACACGCAGGCTTGCTCACACTTATGAAAGGAACTACAAATAGCTCTGCTAGTAACGAGTTGACAGGGGGCAAGTTCATGCTACATGTGCATTGCTACATGTGCATTGCACACCTCTCTAGATCAGCAATGGCAGCCCCTTCAGGGAAGTCCACCAGCCGCTGACGCGTGTCGATGCTGCCGCCACCCACGCCACCAGGCAGACCAGCAGCACCAGCAGCAGCAGCAGCCTGCGGGCATGCATGCAGAAGATGCAGCATATGGTCAGGCGTTGTCCGGCTATATCGGCCTTGCAAGCGACAATGCACAGGTTGCGAGGTAGCAGCGCCGCCAACCACAGCAGATGTGAGCAATGCACAACAACCTGTTAACGCTCTTGTTGAGCACTCCTGCTGCTCACTACACAGAAGAATACACTGTTTCACTAGCAGCTAGTGCGCACCACACAGCGGCACACCTGGGTGAGCAGGAAGGCAAAGGGGTATGTGACGAGGCTGGCCAGGAACATGACCATCCTGTCTTGGTGCTGCGTCATCAGCAGGGCAGGAGGTCCAGGTGCACGCCTCACAAGCCCACCCACAGCCCCCGCAACAGCAGAGCCTGCTGCTGCAGCAGCACCAGCTACAGCGCCTGCTGCCAAAGTTGGGAGCGAGTCTGATGCTGCTGTTGATGACGTGCCGGTGGGTGGCTTGTATGATGCATCGCTGCCTGCCACCATCTTGCTAGTTCCTTCGTAGCTGTAGCTGCCGCTGTTGCCGCTGCTGCTGCTGCCGTTTGCTGCAGCTGATGGTGTGCCGGCACTTGCAGGAAGCTTGCTGCCGCTACTGTCTTGGCTGACGACGGCAGGTCCTGATGCGAGTGAGTAGGCGTCTGCTGATGCCGGGGAAGTGAGGGGAGGCGCTGTCTTGGTGGTGTAGCCTTGCAGGGAACCAGGCTTTGCAGCAGTATGGATGCTGCTGCCACCAGTGGCAGGCATGATGCCTGCAGGAAGGACAGAGAGAGTAGGTGGCAAGTGTTGTGGCCAGCAGAGCGACAATGCACATGTTACAGCGGGTGGAATTCTGGTTTGCAGAGGGCTTGCCGGCGAGATGCATCCTGACGCAGGCCCTGCCGGGTAGGATCTGAAAGTGTGCATGAAACCTGCACAGCCTGGACATGTCCATGAGGTCACAACACTAGATACGAAGATTATGAAGCTGTAATGCATATGTATCCAGTGACTTCAAAGTATGCAGCTGCCTGACCGGTGCTGTACAGCACATGTGGCAGCACAGCAGTAGCGTTGCAGCAGCAGTGCTACCACAACCGCAGCTGCAGGGGCCGACCTGGAGCAACGTCTGCTCCACTCGTCAACAGTATATCCTTGAACACAGTTTGGATGCTACCAACGGGTTGCCTAGCGAGATCTGTTGAGTGCAGCTGGTGCTGCTCGATCACTGCTTTCGGTGTCGTATGTCCTCTTGGCAGCGGTAGTCTTGCTGCAACCACGTAAAAATCATCCCCATCGACTCGATTTAGGCTTCAAAAGTGATCTTGTGCACGGCAAGTTGTGCGTGGCAATGAGCTGTGAGTGAGTCACATTAGGGCTTCGTCCGCAACGGAATAACGCTCCCAACGTCAAACGGCCGCAATCAAGCCCTGGCGTCTCGAGTCCACGCTCTGCATCACAATCCTTCTCATCTTATTGCGCGCAACTGTTCAGTCCGCACTCTGCGGCAGTACATCGAGAACAAGCAATTGCTTGCAAGACAGTAGGCAGCAAAACCCGTACCGTTTAGAAGCGCATTCGCCATGCATCCCTACCCGTTCACCCCGCAAAACCTGATTGAGCGCATCACGGGCTGGATCAAGGGCCCCAACATCCCAGACCAGACAGGCAAGGTGGCAGTGGTCAGTGGCTTCAACAGCGGCATTGGATACAACACCACCAGGGCACTGCTGGAGCATGGTGCAGAGGTGGGAAGGCAGCATGCAACACCTGCAGCTGCTCAACATGCAGGATCGTGGCTCGCATGCACGTTGTGCAACATGCATCGTGCTGTCAGGCCTGTCCCAGGCTGCAGCTACATGCATATGTACAGCTCAGGAGTTTGTCAGGCAGGCATAATCTCCGCCAGCGCAATTCTTCCTCGGCACTGGCATCAGCTACGCTGCGAGAGCTTGTGCTTGCTCCACAAGTTGTAAACTGCCAACCTGTAGGTGATTGGCATCTGCCGCAGTGACGAGCGTGGGCATGAGGCAGCGCAGCGGCTCAAGGATTGGGTGCCTGGAGCCAAGATCAGCGTCAAGGTGCGCTGCAGGGAACGCTGCAATGCTTACAGATGGCTTATGAGCACTGTGCAAACACTACGAGTAGCCTGATGCGGTTGGTGGTCAGTTGCCTGCTGACAGCTGCGACCGCCTGCCTCCAGGCGCTTCACAAGGGCACAATGAGCGTGCTATACGCTGGCTCGAGACAGCCTGTGGTTCTGAAAACCTGAGCTTGCATGCATGCACTGATGTGCACAATGTGCAGATGGCATCTGCCACCGCGCCACCGTGCAAGCATGCATGCAAGGTGGCAGATGTGCATATGAACCCAGAACAACAGCGTGGATAGCAGCTATTGCCCAACAGCACTGCTGATCCCCTTGGCTGGCGTGGCCTCGACGTGACACTGGCGTACGCATGCGTGGCTTTCGTGATCTACTGCTGTGACAATTCGCATGCCGCAGCCCCTTGCCCCGTTGTTTGACGCTGATGCAACCGTTCCCTCCTTCCCACTGCAGGTGTGCAACATGGAGCTGCTGTCCGACGTTCGCGCGCTCGCCAACAAGCTGCTGACGTCCAACGTGAACATCGGCCTGCTGGTCAACAACGCGAGCCGCTTCCTGGACGAGCACTTCACTGTGACCAAGGAGGGCATCGAGCACACCATCGCGCTAGACTACTTCGGTGAGACACAGAACGAGGCCTAAATTCAAGTGCCTGAATCTAGATCTGCTTGGCGCTAGGCATACTTGTGCTATTGCCTGGTGCCGCTGCAGCTGCCGCAGCGGGTGATGCCAGCAACAGTGTTACTGTTGTTAACAGTGTTGCTCGGGCTGGCTGCTGGCGGTGCTGATTACATTGCTGCTAGTGGTGATGTTATCCATGTCTGTTCAGCTGCAGCTTGTGCTCTGCTGCACTCCTTCACGGAGGATAAGTCACCCTGTACTGCTGACTTTGTGCTCTGCATGTGTTGCATGCTCTGTTGCTGCCTGTGCAGGCCACGCCACACTGACGCTGCTGCTGCTTGAGAAGATGCTCAGCAGCGGGCCTGCGCGCATCGTCAACATCATCAGGTGCGTGCTGCCTCTGCGCGCTGCGCTGAATCAATTAGGCTGCAAGTTTCGCAGTTGCAAGCACAGAACACGGCGCCGGCTGCGTGCAGCCGTACTGATACTGAAAGTCAATTTGGGCTGCGAGAAGAATGAGCGCCATGTAGCAAAAAGTACTGCACGCGCCTCATCATGAGGCATGTCCACCCTGTGCACCCTGCTTCGCCTATGAGCGCCTCTTAAGATGCTGTGCGCACCACCACTCCTGTTCTCCTCGCAGCCAGGCCGAGATGTTTCGCTCGCTGGACTCGGGGTGGCGAGCTTATACTTCTGCATGTGGCATGTCCACGTTATGCATCCTGCTTGGCCTGTGACTGCTGCTCATGCCGCAACTTATCTATCCTCGCAGCCAGGCTGAGATATTTGGCACGCAGGACTGCGAGGACAGCAGAGGGCTTTGTAACAAGCCTACTGCACAGGCCACACTGCTTACTGTGTCTGCCTTGAAATTGTACATCTCCTCGCAGCCAGGCTGAGATGTTTAGCTCGCTCGACCCCTGGTGACACGTCTGTTGTTTCTGCATGTGCCCTGTTCACATGGTGCACCCTGCTTCACCTGTGAGCAGCGTCTAAGGTGCTGCGTGTGCCACAACTGCTGTTCTCCTCGCAGCCAGGCCGAGATGTTTGGCTCGCTGGACTGGGATGACATGAAAGGCATCAAGCGCCACAGCAGCGGCATGCCTGCCTACGGCCGCGCCAAGCTGAGCCTGCTGCTGTTCACCTTTGGGCTGCAGCGCCGGCTGCGGCTGGCTGGAGCGCAGGTGGAGGCCTTCGCAGTGCACCCAGGTGGGCTTCACCGACCGTTGGTGATGGCATGATGCCTCTGAGCAGCGCAGTTTATTTGAGGTGGATTGTGGGGGATGGTGGGTGGGTGGGGGGCTTGACAACCACACTGGGCGGGAAGTTTAGTTTCAGCTATCAGGCAGCTGTGTCTTGCTACAGTTGCCGAATACAATGTGCTGCTTTTGCACTGGCCAATAGCCTGGCTGCAGCTGCACCATCTTCACTGAGGGTCACCATCTGTTACTGCTGCTGCCATGTGCTGCGTGCTATGCTGCTCTTCTGCTGCTGCGCCACCAGGGCTGGTCAACACGCGGCTGTTCAGCAAGATGACGTTCCGCTACCCATTTGCGCTGTTCACGTACATCATGAGCTCTGTAATGGGCCTGACAGCAGCACAGGTGTGCATCCAGGTTCCATGCAGATGCTGAAACAATGCGCCCCAGGCAGTTTTGCAGAATGTTGTCAATTCGTCATTGCGGCTCGCTTTGATAGTATCCTGATCTTGGTATGCGCGTGTGCATTGTTGCTGACTGCGGTGTGCTTGTTGCATGCTGCTTGTCTGATGGGCGCGTTGCGCGCTTGCGATTGTTTGCTGGACAGACTGAAGAGTCCCACCTTTCACTGCTCATCAGCTGCGCATCATGTTGTCAACAGGGTTTGCTGCTGCGCTCAACCTCTCCCCGTATGCCCTGTGTATGCAGGGCGCTGCCAGCAGCATCTATGCTGCCGCACACCCTGAGCTGTCAGGCAAGGGAGGCCCGTACCTAGGCCCCTCGTATGTGTTCAATGCGTTCTCATGGTACGCGCGCAAGCCGCTGAACCCCAGGGCTTATGATGTTGACGCCTGGAGGCGGCTGTGGGACGAGACAGAGGCTGTGATTGAAGAGGTGACAGGGCAGCAGGTGCCGCTCACCCTGCCACCTAACACCTAACCTCAGCTTGAAGCAGCACCGCATGAGGAAGTCACACGTTCCAGTGTCAGATCGGACTGCGCCCATTTGCACGGTACTGACAGTATAATCTTGAACTGTTAGCAGTACTGGTAGCAGTACTGGTAGCAGTACTGGTAGCAGTACCTCGCAGTACTCATCTGAACCCGAGCATACTAGCATAGTATGCCAAAACCCTGCCTGCCTGCTGCTGTCTCGCAAGCACCGCTTGCATGTCATCCGGTCACCGCAATGTGCATGTTTGTCCACTGGCATGCTGTCTTCGTGTGAGCTATTACTGGCTTACCACACTCTCATCACACATTCTCCGGTGACACTGCCGGTGCAGCAAGTGCCGGCCTTCTCGTCCAGCAGAGTGCTGTCATCAAAGCGCTGTTTGTTCAGCAAGACGCTATTACTGTGTGCATTACAGCCTCTTTGTGCATTCAAGCGCCCAGCTAGCTAAGTCTGTAGTGCGAGCAGCAGCAGACCACGAATGGCGGGAGGTTCGCTGGCGGGTTGCTGTCCTGCCCACGACAGCCACAAACACAGCAAGTTGGATACTTGGTAAGTACACTGATGTTGTAGCTGCAACTTTGCACGCAAAGCCAGGTTCCACGAGGGATGTATGATATCACCAACACTTGCTCACTCGCTTGCTGTTCGAACTGTGCCGCACGCTTGCCGCTGTCAAGCAGCAGGCGAAGCTGACGCAGCTTAACATTGTGGAGGTTGAGGGCCTCGACTAGTACTTGCAGGGACCTCAGCAGCTGCCGGCAAGTAACCCCGACAGCGTGTTGGTGGCAAATGCAGCACAGGCTGCAGAGGACGTGCAACGCAGTGTAGCAATCAACGCTGCAGATGCGCAGACCCTGCTGCAAACAGCACTGCAGAACGTAGAGAAGGACAGGGCCACCAGCATGCTGGCCGACCTTATAGGGGTGCCAGTCAGCATCGTAAAGCAGCTCGATGGCAAGCAGCAGGACAGCGTGCAGTGCTTGGATGCTTTCCTGCAGCAGCACCAGCTGCAAGAGCTGTGCATGCCAATCCTGCAGCAGTGCCTTGATGGCACGCTGCTAGTGGAGATGTCAACAGCAGTTGATAGCTTTGTGCGGGTGACAGGGCCGGAGTTGGGTTGAGGTCCCGACAGATGTATGTGGTTTGCAGCAATGCAGCTGCTGGGTGAGCTGCAGGAGCTGATTGGATGCGGCAGGATAGACGCATACCTGCAGCTGCATGAGCGGCTGCTGGTGGCTGCTACACCACGGCAGCTGCGTCCTCAGCTGTTTCATGTACGTAAACAGCTGCAGGTAATTCGTTTTGAGGTGGAGGTGCAGAACTGGTACGCAGAACAGGCCGCCGCAACAGCAGCAGCGGCAATGGCAGCATCATATGCGCCTGCAAGCACTGCACTGTTCAGTGCAGCTGTGCTGGCAGAGCTGAATGAGAGCCTGGCAGTGCTGCAGTCAGCCCGCTACGAGTACAGCTGCAGCAACAGCTTGTTCTCAGCTGGCAGCAGCAGCACCTGGGCCAGCAGCAGCATGCCTTCCTGGCACGCCAGCACAGCAGCAGCACCTGCAGCTGCCAGCAACATTGCTGCAGCTACCAGCAGTGGCGTAGCATGCACGTCATTTGGCTGGGATGCCGCTCCCAGCAGCAGCAGCAGCAGCTTGCAGGAGCAGCACAACAGTGCTCCTGCAGCTGGGGACACTGTCATCGCCTGGCTGGGATGCCGCTGTGATGGCATCATCGGAGCGGCCTACAGCGCTGGCAATGCCACAGCATCAGCGCCAGGGGACGGTGGAGAGGCAGCGCTGCCAGAGGACCCCTTTGACATGGGCTGCAGTGCAGACGACAGCGGCAGCAGTAGCAACAGCGATGATGCTGCAGCTCTGCCAGAGGACCCATTGGGAATGGGCTGCACTGCAGACAGCAGCGACAGCAGTAGCGACAGCGCAGGCATTTCTAACTACAGCGGGGTTGGCACTGGTGACACCAGCGGCAGCGACACAAGCAGCAGCCTGCTGCCAGTGTCTGGCACGGCGCTGGTGTGTGAGAACTCTGAGCAGCTGTCAGATGATGGCCCAGGCACGCCTGCAGCCGTGTCTGTTGCAGCGTCATGCGCTGCATCTCCACGGCCCAGCTGTGATGAGGCTGGTGACGGCAGCAGCAGCAGCGTTGGCGATGCGCAGCCGGCTGCTGGCAGCAAGCAGCAGCAGCATGTGGAGGGCAAGGTTGGTGTGCTGCGGGATGTTGCTGGTTGCGCAGTCATTCGGCCCATCAAGCTGCTGCTGACTGTGACAGCGCTGCTGTGCAAGCCGCGTTTTGGGTAGTGGTGGTGGTGGTAGTGGTGGTGTGCTGCGGGTGTTGCTGGCTGCATGCCCTTGCGGCTGCTGCTGAAAGGGCTGACTAGGACGGTGCTGCTGTGCAAGCCGCGTTTCGGGTAGTGCTTGTGGCTCTTGGGCCGTGTCAGGACTTGCCTTCTTGACAGGTCTTGGTGGTGTTGGTGGTGTTGTCATTCATGTTATGTCTTGCTGCAGTAGCAATCTGCGCTGTCTCGGCACGATGCTTTGTGTGGTGGTCATTGTGGCAAGCAAGGCGTTTGGCAGGGCAGCTGGACAGCAGGCACACGTGCATGCTTGTATTGCGCACAGCTTATGATTACAGCAGCTGCACAGTAGCCTCGGGCAGAAATCGCGCCGTTGCTAGCAGCCTGCCACATGAGCAGGCCAGGCACGCCATGGCGGCAGTGCAAACTGGGGTGGCATGGAATGTACCCAGACACTGCACAGAGGAGCCTGGCGAGGCTGAGCGGACTTGTTGTAGAAGTTGTGCATTGATTGACGAGAGCATGAGTGTACAGTGTCACTGTCCAGCAGACTGCAAAAGCCTTGGTGTGTTGTGTGCGCACTGATTCAACTTTCAAAGGTGGCCATGATGTCATCACCTGCAAGATTGCTTTTACCATTGTGCAGCGCTTGATTTCCTCCTGCCAGCTCAAGTTCCAGGCCCACTTGACGTACTGTCCCGCAAAATTTGCCAATTGTCATGTGCCTGACATACGTCACTCATTTTGTGCTACTGCTGTCTTTGTGGCTGTTTTGACTCTGTGCTGTGTGGCTTGTGGTATCACCTGCAAGAACGCTGTTACCCGGAGCACAAGTTGTGCAGCGCCTGGTTTCACAGTGCTGCACCATGCAGGGTTAGGGTTGTGGTTGCAGTCACATGCTTCGGTGTTCTATGTTGAGGGTTGTGGTTGCAGATACGTGCTTACCTGCTTGAGGGTTGTGGTTGTAGATACGTGCTTACCTGCTTGAAAGTTGTGGTTGCAGATACGTGCTTACCTGCTTGAGGGTTGTGGTTGTAGATACGTGCTTACCTGCTTGAGGGTTGTGATTGTAGATACGTGCTTACCTGCTTGAGGGTTATGGTTGTAGATACGTGCTTACCTGCTTGAGGGTTATGGTTGTCGGCACGTGCTTACCTGCTTGAGGGTTGTGGTTGTCGGCACGTGCTTACCTGCTTGAGGGCTGCGGTTGTAGATACGTGCTTGGTGTACACCATGAACATGATTTCTGTGTTCCGGGTGCTGGGCTGGTTTGCTTGCCAAGCTGTCTTGGTGGTTCTGCTAGGAGATCGCTGTATGTTGTGGTGTGCGCCCTCGTGGCTCAGTCTTGCGGTGTTGCGGTGGGAGAGAGCCGCAGCGCGGCGCTGCCACTTGTCACTTGTGCATAGCAAATATCAGCCTGAGCCGCTCGCTGGATGTTCACTATGAACTACAGCTGCTCAGACATGTACAGTATCCGTGTTAGCTGGTCTGTTGGTGACAGTTATTGACAGCTGTGCGCTCGTGCATGTGTCACGTAGCGTTGATACGTGATTTGATTGGTACCAAGGGCTTGTACCACAAGTATGACATGTAACATTCATACGCGCTACACATGGCCCATGGTCCGTTACCCACATGCAACACAGCCTCTGTGGAACACTCCAAAATGTACAGTGTTTTGACTTCAACCATCATCGTTTAGCTGCTTGGGCTGTGCTGCAGCACTGCTCAAGTACCACAGAGACACTGCCGTCATTCCGGTGACCGAAATCAGAGCTTCAAATCCATCTGTCACGCATGGCCACCCAGACGCTAGGGCCTTCAATAAAAAATCCACTGAAAACAACCGGCCTGCGTTAGTGAAGCAATGTCATACCTCATTCGGGCTGGTGGCATCAGCCGTTGACTGGGCTCTCAGGGCTACAGGCTGCTGCCAATGCCATGCATCGGATGCATAATCCCCTGCACGATGCACTGGTCCCACACATGCGGTATGCCAGTGCTGCTTCTGAAGTTGGACTTCCACGCAGCAGCACCCCTGCCAGTGATTATGCCAGTGACTCTGATACATTTGTACAAAATACTATGCGGCTGCCGCCATGCATATTGGCAACGCACGAGGCGCCAACCTGGAGCCTGAAAATGCAGAAGAGCCGCTCGAATGCAGAATGCAACGTGCATGAGTGTCATGCTGGCATGAACCAGTCATGTAGTGCCACTGTGGCATGCAGTACCATGACGCAAAAGCGCGTTGCATAGCAAATTCAGCAGTGCGTCCGTTGCGCCAACTCCACTGGCAAGCCGCACGTTCAATTGACACACCATGCAGGCTGTTTGACGTGCAGCGAACTGTCTTGCAACCCTAGACACGCATGTGCAGCATGCTGCACGGCTATACCATTGCGCTTCCAGTCCAGCGGCTGGAGCCAGCAACACGCCGACTGCTGTTGTCCAGCTACACAAAAGTAAAGCAGCCCCTTTGGGACCGCCAATAGCTAGCTGAGGTGCCTATTTACGACTATTCTGAGGAGGTACCCACCTAGCCGTTGCTCTCATCACTGGTGTGTTCACACAGTGCTGCATCACTGTTGCATGGCAGTGATGCCGCACTTGGGTTTCCAGCACGAGCAATGCTCCGCTCGTTGACTCTGCCGGCGCTGTCTGACGCACGTGTGATGAGAGGCAGTCCAAGGGTAAACGGCTGCAGCAGCTTTCTCCCGCTGCTGGCATTTGCATGCTGCAAAGGCTTGGGACTTTCTGCAAGCTCTGCTCCTGCAGGAGCAGCTGCTGCTGTTGCTGACAGCAGCTCAGCTGCTAACGCTGTCAACACAAGCACCAGCAGAGAACGCCGGTTCATTGAGGCTATCGGGTTGATTGGTAGTGAGAATAAAGGCTAAAAAAACCTAATGTCGAGCTGCGGTGCGAACTTCCGAGAGATTCAGCAGAGTTTGAACTGTCGGCGAGCAAACTACATCTCCTGCATCAGCGCGCAGGCTTCTCAAACACATAAGTATCCAGCAGCTCACTTGAAAGTGGCGTTTTGACCACGCCCTGTCGTCGTAACATGTACTCGCATGCACGGTCAAAGGTTCAGGTGCCACGTCTGCTAGACAATCGGGTTGTCGAGTCAGCACGTGGACGTTCAGTGGTGGCCTTGCACTTTGCATCCCTGTCACGATGCGGCATTGCTTGCAAGTCACTGCTTGCCCTGTAGCAACACACCTTCGGTCCAGCCACAGTGTCAAACGGAAAGGGCTGCAGCAATGATACTGCAAGACAATCCTCTGTCAACACGCCAGATCCAGAACCATATGTATGTGCTGCAACCTTTTTGTGCCAGGGCTGCAGCTGCAATCAACGTGTCCCACGTCTCAGCTTGCATATGTATATGGCACTCACAAAGCAGAACAGGGTATGCAAAGAGGCGGCAAACCAGGCATGTGTCAACGCATATACATCATCCTGCGTAAATGCACGTGCATAGGGGACGCAAACGGATGGCTGGCCGCATGGCAACGCTGGACAGCACTACCAGCACATCACTGTGATGGCCTGCACTGTAGCGCTTATAATCAATCCTTGTAAGCCATACCTTTCGGCATCGGCAACCGCGCCTCACCCACTGGGGAGGCGGAAAGCAGACTGATTATTCTCTATTTTCGGTGTAAGGTAGACCACCCAGACCCTTACACCCCTTACTAGGCAGCATGTGGGAATCACCCCATACGGCGGACTGCATACCTAGCAGGGCCGGTGTGTATATAGCCAGCAATCATCATCATCATCATGTTACCCATTAAGCCATAGCATATATAGCCAGCAATCAACGGAGTCCTGCGGAGAGTCGCGAGGACATTAGCAGCATCCTTCCTTCGGCTTTCGCCGACTGTATCCCTGAGTCCAGGGACATACTGCTTAGGCTCAGAATCGAACCTGCAACCTTTCGGCCACTGTTCGTCCGTCATCACCACTGCGCCACGTGTTTAACGTCCCGCCGGACTCTGTAGCGCTTATGTACCAGCTATGGTCAAGCACCAGGTGTGCCTCTCACACAGGGGTTGTTCCAGATTTTCGGGTGTTCGTTGCAACGTAGTTGCCTGTGCACACCGTGTAACCCCTCTTCTTCTGCACACAGGGGTGGATGTTGTGGGTCACTGCATAACTGCTGGAATGCAGAGATGTCACACCCTCAGCAGCTGGTCGGCCCTCTGCTTGCATATTCCATCAGCTGCCTTGAGTCCGACGTGCTTTTCTTGAGCTAGTGTTAGACGCCCGAGCTCAGCCCGCCGCCTGTACTGCAAAATGTATAGATTGCTGTCACTGACACTGCTTAGACTACTGCTTTCATGATCAGATACCCTCTGATACACCAACATTGCGTGTGATGAGAAAGATGGTTGTGCTTGCACACCAAATGTCATGCCTCATCATCATCATCATCATCATGTTACCCATTAAGCCATAGCATCAACGCCAAATGTCATGCCTCTCACACGGGGCCGATGGCGGGGCCGATGGCGTTGATGCTATGGCTTAATGGGTAACATGATGATGATGATGATGCCTCTCACACAGGGGCTGTTTTTCTGGGGTTCAGCCTCCTTTTGAGTGACAGTCTGAGCTGAGCTGTTCGCAGCATCCTTTTTCTAGCTGGTGTCCGTTGCGGCGTAGCCGCTTGAACACACCCTGTAACCCCTCTTCTTCTTCACACAGGGGCCCTCTTCTTCTCTTCACACAGGGGCTGTATTTTATGGGGTTCAGCCTCCTTTTGAGTGACAGTCTGAGCTGAGCTGTTCGCAGCATCCTTTTTCTAGCTGGTGTCCGTTTCGGCGTAGCCGCTTGAACACACCCTGTAACCCCTCTTCTTCTGAAGTACTTCATTGCTTGGCACACAGTGTTGTGCGGCAATGGCTTACGTGTGGTTCGCAGATGACAGCCTGTGTATGCATGTATTTGCTTGCTTTTATTCATGCTCAACAACCATCTCCGCCAGAGGCGGCCAGTCCTTTTTTTGGGTGGATGTTGTGGGTCACTGCATAACTGCTGGAATGCAGAGATGTCACACGCTCAGCAGCTGGTCGGCCCTCTGCTTGCATATTCCATCAGCTGCCTTGAGTCCGACCTGCTTTTCTTGAGCTAGTGTTAGACGCCCGAGCTCAGCCCGCCGCCTGTACTGCAAAATGTATAGATTGCTGTCACTGACACTGCTTAGGCTACTGCTTTCATGATCAGATACCCTCTGATACACCAACATTGCGTGTGATGAGAAAGACGGTTGTGCTTGCACACCAAATGTCATGCCTCTCACACAGGGGCTGTTTTTCTGGGGTTCAGCCTCCTTTTGAGTGACAGTCTGAGCTGAGCTGTTCGCAGCATCCTTTTTCTAGCTGGTGTCCGTTGCGGCGTAGCCGCTTGAACACACCCTGTAACCCCTCTTCTTCTTCTCTGAAGTACTTCATGCACTAGTGCAACTAGGCCCAGACTCTGGGCCCCAGAGTCTGAGCTGCTGATACAATTGCTGCTACTGTTGCCAAATAGTACAGCGGCAGAATGCAGTCATATGCTATTTGCATGAGACACCTGCCATCATCACGTTGATGCATCAACATATGGCCTGATTGGCTGCATCAAGTTGGTATCGCAAGCGCTGGCAAGCAGGGATCCACCTCACTGAACAACCCAATGAACACGTCCAATCTCCTGCAAAACCCACAGTGCCTGCACTGCGTGAAGCTGTCCAGCCACACCGCAGGACGTATGCGCCAGTCAATATACCTCTGCACTATGGACAGCGTCCAGCAGTATCACTTCAATCCTTGTATCGAACTGCATACGTGACAGCGAAGCTGTACACGAGCTTGTCCAGAAGCTGCACCGTCAGGCCCACTTGTTGAACACGTCCCAGTTGAGCTGCGAGTTGTGGCTGTGGTCAAAGCCCAGCGCGCGCTCCTCAGCGATGCAGGCGGCCTTGCGCAGGTTGAGGATGTAGGCGTGGCACCACTCGCTGCTTAGGTTGGGGTAGCTGCAGGCCACGCAGCCACATGCATACAAGCATGTGGGTGATGACAGCGTTGCATGCATGTGCAGCCTTGCATGCAGGGGTCGGGCGTCTCTGCTGGAGTGTTGGCTGAGTGCAGCGTGCGAGGCCAGAGGTAAGTGCAGTTCTGCACTCCACCGGACGGCGCTGCAATGATCAACACCATCATGTGTTCATCATTTACGTTGCTGGTGCATGACTGGCTGCGTGCCTCACCTGCAGTCATGATCGGCCCCGCGCCCCATTGGAGCAGAGAAAGACGGAGCACCGCTCCATTGTGTTTGCAACTATTCTGCATACCCCAAGCCTCACCTGCAGTGCAGGGTGCGCTCAAGGTGGACGATCAAGTCGCCACGCGCTGCAGGCACGTCTACCACGACCTCTGCTGACTCATCAATGTCTGCGCAGATGGCGCGCGACTCCTCACGCGTCTTGCCAAGTGTGTTGCATGAGTGCACACAGACGTGGCAGCAGCGCTGCTGGTTGGTGAAGTAAACAATGTGTCTTTGCCGAGATCAGGGGATCAAGAATTTGAGCTGCAGCCACCAAGCAAACGTGGCAGCAGCAGCCAATGCGCGTGCGTGCACCGCACACCCTCACCTAGCCAGTGTCTGTACAGCTGTATAACCACTGGAGATTACACCTTCATACTTTGAACAGTGCCTAGCCGTGGTTCAAATAAGCTTCCAGTGCGTGATCCAGGACAAGCGAACAGCATATATGTATATACTGCGCAGCATAACTTGCAGCAACTATGTTTCACTGATATCCACTGCTATCCTGAAGTGAGCCCTCATGATCACCTGGCCTATGCCTGCGCAGCTCTGGCTCCAGGTGGCTGCCTGGCACGTAGCGCAGGCAGCCATTCTCCTTGGAAATGTTGCTCAGAGCCAGCCAGCAGTTGGCTGCAGCAGTGTCGGACTGCAGCGGTGGCCAGTACGCTGCATCCTGGTGCCTGCGGTTGAATAAAGAGGTGGCGGCACTAGGCATTTTATGCCTTTGTGGCATGCAGAACAGCTGCACCTTGGTATGCGTAATTGCTACAAAAGCATGCATTTACGACACATGGCACAGAGTCCGCTACTAGCCAGCTGCTGCTGCGTGCCAAGACCACTCGCAAGACACATCATTGTCTGAGCTGCACCAAGAGGGCCTGCAAAGTGACCACTTTTGCAACTGGTAGCTGCAGTTGCTCACCACAGGAATGCTGAGTCAGCGCTTGAGGCCCGCTTGGCAAAGTCGATGTGCATGTCGCCACCACGCAGCTGGTCGGCAATGGCCTGCATCGGTGGAGAGAATGCTGACATGTGCCAGCGGACTGTTGGCTTGTGCGTGCATACTTGCTGACTGGTGGTTGGAGATGCTGCGTTTGGCATCATGCAATCTTACTGGCTAGTATTTGACATCAGGGTCACGTGCTACAGAAAGCACAGCATGCACCATCACGCTGTGTCTTAAATAGAGCTCGGCACACCTTGCATCGCTTCTCTAGTACGTTGCCTTGCCAGGCTGGGTAGTAGATGCGTGGCAGCATCACATTGTACACTGCGCGAAGTATCCAGCAACCGCACACGCCACCCACAACACACAACATGTCAATTGAGTGTGGCCCGGCACTGGTGCCTGTGACGTAAACAACACTTTGCTGCAAGCACAGCTGGAAATCGGGCTAGCAAAACCCCAAACATCCCATACGTGCTGAATCTGCCCGTGGCATAACACATGTTATGACATCAGTTATGACATCCACAAGCGTGTGTGTGAGCTGCTGCACAAGTCTTTGCCTGGCACATGCACCTCTCGGTTGATGAACTTGAGGTACACCTACGGCGAGAAAAGTAACAAAGTAACGAC
>CADDIJ020002717.1:0-28915 GCA_902809745.2 Tetradesmus lagerheimii | reverse complement strand
GCTAGGTATGCAGTCCACCGTATGGGGTGATTCCCACATGCTGCCTAGTAAGGGGTGTAAGGGTCTGGGTGGTCTACTTTACACCGAAAATAGAGAGAATAATCAGTCTGCTTTCCGCCTCCCCAGTGGGTGAGGCGCGGTTGCCGATGCCGAAAGGTATGGCTTACAAGGATTGATTATTATTAGTATAACAACCTGCCCGAACCATCTAACCCCAGACTACTCCAACATGTATCATATACAAGGAAATGGTGGCCGTCACAGTGCAGAACCCGAATCAATGCATCAATCTATCAATCATTGAATTGGCAATTTGTGTACATGTTTGTGCTGCACATTGTCTGGATGCAAGCATCGCTTATGGGACCTAGATCATGATGATGTGCAGAGCACATCGCACACCATAACCTGCAGTGTGCGGCCAGCGGACTCCAGCTGTCATCATGGCAGCAGCGCATGCGCTGCTGCAGACCCAGGCCCCTCAGCAGCAGAAGTGCCGCATCAACACACACCATGCAGCGTGCCAGTGCCGCCATGTTGCCATGCCAGCTCTTCACTCGTCTTCAACATCGTCCGCCAGGTCTCCCCAGCGTACGTTGTGCTTTGCTGCCAGGTAGTGTGCACCCAGCGGCCCCCTGCTGCCGTAGGGGTACAGCTCCGGTGCTGCCTGGCTGCGCTCCAGCTCATGCAGCACGGGCGTGTACAGGCCCCATGCAGCCTCCAGCTCATCATACCTGTGGTGTGCATTTGCAACAAAAAGCAGTGAAGGGCGCGATAGTTTTTCAGAAAGAGAACTCAACATGCGTCCAGGAGGTTGCATAGCATGCCAGCTGGTTGATATGCAGGACAGATATATACAGGCACAGGGTGCCAGAGGTTGACCAAAGCAGCGATATGTATTCTACAACAGCATGCTGTGATCAGGTCATGTGCTGCACCACCCATGCTGAGGACAACAGACGAGCACGATGAACAGCCTCTGCTCACCTGATGAACAGCCGCTTGTCCCCGTTGACCACATCCAGCAGCAGCCGCTCGTACGCGTCAGGCAGCTCCACCTGGTACTGCTGCTGGTACTGCAGGTCTAGCCGTGTCTGCTCCAGGCGCAGCCCCAGCCCAGGGACCTGCGAGAGGCCGCCAACAAAACAGGCAGGCAGCAGCAGCAACAGCGTGCGCTAGGGGCACTGGCTGATTAAAGTACTTCAACAGCAATCATATGCAAGTGGTGTACGCACGCCACATGGCAACTGAACGCAGCCTATCCTGCAATGTGCCAAGTTGTGGTTGATGCAGGTGTAAGAGCATGGCCTGCTCCTACATGCTAGCAATTAAGATAACAGCCTCAAGCCCCAAATGCTAGTTCCAAATACTATGTCGACAAAAAGCTCTACGCACAAGGTAGCTTGCTAGATGGCCGCATCACAGCAGCAGCAGCAGCTCCGGCGGCTGCTCTGCATGATGTTTGCAACTGCCGGCAGCGGGATGTTCTTGGCCACCAGGCCCTGCTTCACCGTCCAAAGCAGCAGCAAGCTGCTGGCTAGCTCATCAAACTTCTCTACTGGCAGCAGGTCTTTGCCCATGTACCAGTGCACGGACCTGTTCGCAACGCGCGGCAGTGGATGCAAGAGTTGTGTGTGAGCTGCATCTGCCTGCTCTTTGCTGAGAAGTGCTTAGAAGTTCACTGCCTGCAACTGTGGTTGCTGCTGTTGCTCACAGGCTTGCATGATTAGTATCTGCTGCTGTATCAAGGCTTGCAGGATGGGGTTATAAGATACGTCCTAGCTGTCCTGGTGCTTGCAGGACACCAGGACAGCAGCGTTGTGCTGTTGAAGCTGCTGCAGCAGAAGATGTTGCGCGCAGAGGACAGCATGCCACACCTGAGGCACTTGGCAACCTGCTGCAGGCGCTGCTTGTACAGGATGATGCTGCTACGCTGCTGCTCCCCTGACACCCAGTCAACGGTTTGCCGCCACAGCATGCTGTAGGCATACTGTACTGCTACAAGGCTGTGGTCTTTTGGGAGCTCCCTGATGCTTACATCCATGATGATGGAGTACCTAGGGTGCAGCAAGTTGACCCAACATGAGAGGACAGTACAGCTAAGCCTATATCATCTGCTTGCAGGAGTTGGGTGAGTGTGTCCTTGCTGCTGCTGTGGCTGAAGTATAGCTGCTGTTGCGAGTGTGCAGCTGCAGGAGACCTGCCTACCAGGCAACATGCAGTGGAGAGTAGGTGAGCGCATTCCATCGCCGCGAGAGGTCAAACGCGTCTGCTAGTGCTGCCTTGAACTCTGCCAGCTTCTCAGGTGGGACTGGGGACACTAGGTGGTGCTTCAGCAGCAGCTGCCAACATTATCAGCATCTTGTCTGAAGCAGCACTGCGTGCCAGATGTGACGAAAGGGTAGTCTACAGTGCCAGCAACTGCATGCGTTGCTGTGGTTGTGTAAGCTGAAGAATTCGAGGTGCTGAAAGTCTGGTGGGACTGAATGTATGAAAAGGCAGGACTTGGTGTATGGATGAACTGCTGTTGCTGGCAGTGGGCAAGTTTCATATGGCAGCAGTGATTCCCTGCAAGCGTTTGTAACGGCACATTTACCCCCGTGTGCTTGTGTTGCTGAAGTAAATCACACGTGTTACAGCAGTCGCTGCCCGATGCCAAACCATCGATTTATGACGCAATCGGTGACAGCACCGCAAACACTGTCACATTAAATTAAAACCAAACAAATACATAAACATATGGAAACGTCGCTTATTGTGCCTTCCGCGGATCGAGTGTCTCGCAGTCAACGTCGTTGAACGGAGTGGGCAGTACCAGGCAGTACAGTGCTTCGAGGGCAGTGATTTCGCCTACACGGAGAATACGCCGCAGATGTGAATGCCGATCTTCGAATCGTCACATTTGGTTGACAAGCAGCAGTGCAGCTCGTCCCCGTGCCCGTGCCCTCCATCACTGCAACCCTCTATCCTCAAGCGGCCATCACAGCAGCAAATTGAATCAGCCCACGCACAAGCACAAACCTTGTTGTTGATCTTCAGATATATTGCTTCTTTAGGCTGGATGCGGATGACGAGCTCGTTGCAGGCGGCATCTGGATCAGCGCCCTGCTTGTCCCTGTATAGGTTTCCGGGCACATGCCTGCAGCCAGAAGCAGCACACACAGCACATCAACTCTTGGCAGCCAGCAGCAAACCAGCAACACATACCATGTATGCGCGTGCATCCACACGCAAGTGATGTATGCATGGCGGCCGGGGTGAAATTGCAGACAAAACCATCATGCCGCCTCCTGCGCCAGTTGCAATGCTGTCAATACTGGCATGCATATACCTAACACTTGCAGGCACAAGCATGCCAGCGCCCCTCACCTGAACTGCACGCGGATCTCTGCATAGCGCTTGTGGAGCGCCTTGCCGGCCTTGAACAGGAACGGCACGCCATCCCAGCGGTGATTGTTGATGAACATGGCAATGGCGGCAAAGGTGGGAGTCAAGCTGCAGCAAACAACACAGCAGCAGCAGCAGGGGGTGTCAGCCGCTGTGTTTCTTTTTGATCAAAACCATCTCAGTAACCGTCTGTGCTTGAAGATGCCAGCCATCTTCGTGTTGGCAGCTGTCCTGCAAGCATATCTCTGCTGCCTGCATTATCTTCATCCTGCAGGCATCTTTCTTGTGGCCGCGCTGCAGCGCACAGCCCAAACCAACCCCCAACAAGCAGCACACTGCAGTCAGCCCCGCACCTGCCCTCTGGCACTGTCTTGTCGTCGAGGTAGCCTGGCTGCTTGCCGCGCGCCCTGTACTGGCCCATGACCACGTCCTCTGGCGCGACCACTTTCATGCTGCGCAGCACCTTGACCTTCTCGTTGCGAATGTCCTCAGCATCCAGCGACACCTGGCAGCAGCAGCAGTGGCAGCAGCCACATCAGAAGTGAGAGTGCATGCATCAAATGCAACGAGCCAACGTACTCATCAAGATGTGCAGGAGCTGCTGCACAGCACCGCAGCTGTGCATGGAGTGATACATTTGCGCCAATGTGCATACCTGATGCCACTGCGAGATGCTGCAGTGGTCAAGTGACACCAGAGCAGAACAAAGCAGCACAGAGCATCAAACACTGCAGCCACTGGCAGCACAGGCGTATGGCCAACACTTCATCTCAGCAAGGTGTACCACAAACCAGCAACCAGCGGCTCACCGGCTGCTCCATGGCAAACAGCGCCACGATCTGCAGCAGGTGGTTCTGGATGACGTCACGGATGATGCCGTACTGGTCAAAGTAGCCGCCACGGCCCTCAGTGCCGAAGTTCTCACTGAAGATGATCTGCAGGCACGGTGCACGTTGCAAAAGGTGTAGTGTCAGCAAGGAGGTGCACTTTTGAAGCTTTAAAGCACAGCAAACAGCTGCATCGTAATCTGAACGCATTGCCGGACAGCAGTGCCTTAACCCGTATACAGCAGGCATAGCATTCAGCAAGAACATAGTCTGAAATAGCTCATTTGGCCCCGCTCACCTGCACGTTACGGATGTACTGCCTGCTCCACAGCGGCTCAAACACGCGGTTGCTGAAGCGCAGCACCGTCAGGTTCTCAATCAGCTCCTTGCCTGCAGCCAGCACAGCAGCAACTCAGCAACACAGCATAAGCCTGCCATACACCAGGAACTGCAGCAGATATGAAGGGCTATGCACAGCACAGTGTTGTGGAGCTGTGCACACACGCGGCAGCCATGCAGTCCGCTGTGTTTTGGCGCTTTGGCAGGTTGGTCTGGCGCTGCACATGGCAGTACTCAGCACACCACATGCAGAGGCATAAAGGATCCTGGCAGTCGCTAATCACACAAACCACAGCGCCGCACACAGCTCAGGCCATGCAGTGGACTGTTCCTGCAAGCACCCCTGCGTGCCTCACCCAGGTAGTGGTCAATGTGGTAGATGCCATCTAGACATGTGAATGCTGCATTTTGTTGTATTCGCTTCGCAAGTAGCGGTCCTGCAAGTTGTTTCACTGTTCCTGCAAGCAGCCCTGGCGCCTCACCCAAGTAGTGGTCGATGGGTAGATCTCATCCTCTGCCGGGTGCAGTGTTGGCACTGTTTAACACGCCACATGCAGAGACATACACGGTCCCGACATACCACAGACAGCATACAGTGGACAGTCGCTAACCGCACAAAATGACAGTGCCGCAACCACAGCTCAGGTCATGCAGTGAACTGCTTCTTTGTCCTGCAAGCAGCCGCGGCCCCTCACCCAGGTAGTGGTCGATGCGGAAGATCTCATCTCGACATGTGAATGCTGCATTTTGTTGTATTTTCTTTGCAAACTGCGTGTCGCGCAATCCGTTCCACTGTTTCCTGCAAGCAGCCCGGGCGCCTCACCCAGGTAGTGGTCGATGCGGTAGATCTCATCCTCAGCCAGGTGCTGCGCCAAGCCGCGCCCCAGCTCCGCACTGCTGGCGCTGTCACGACCAAACGGCTTCTCCACAATCACGCGCGTCCAGCCAGACCTGCAGCAGCACAGGCAGGGTGCACAAACGGCGTCAAAGCAGCGTTTTCATTTACTGCAGGATCAGGCACATGTACGCAGCCTGTGCTGCGTGTCAGCTGAACCTATGGTCAATTACTAGCAGCAGATGACTGACTGTCGCAGTGCTGGCAAACCAAGTGGTAGTGTGGCAAGTGTGGTCAATAGTACGAAGCGGCACTTACTTGCTGCGTGCATGGTCTGCTGCGTTGCCTGTAGCGCTGAGGAACACGTTTGGTGGGATGGAGAGGAAGAACATGCGGTTGGCGCGCGGCTTTACTGCCTCCTGCTCGCTCATGCGCGTAGACAGCGCCTGGAAGCCGTCAGGCTGGTCATACGGGCCCTGAGAGGATACACGTGCAGATAAAAACAGCAGTGAGAGTTGCTATATGCCAGCAGTGAGGTCATGAACCACATGGGAAAATCCCCAAGATGTGCCAGATGGTGCAGTGAGAGTTGCTATATGCCTGACATATGTCTTGTGTAAAACGTGCACATGTAGCACACCATGATGCCTAGCCAGTGCATGTAAGTTACAAGAACAACAATGCGATTTGTGTTGGGTGTTTGGTGGTGGCAAGCAGTGTATGATCACCGCTTGACAGAAGCAACGCTGTATGCCAACATATGTTTTGTTTGCGTATGCGCACACGCAGCACATCATGATGCCTAGCCAGTGCATGTGGGGTACAAGAGTTCACTACGCTATGTGTTGGGTGCTTGGTGCTGGCAAGCGGTGTATGCTCACCGCTTGGTAGAAGCATCGCTGCAGGAAGCGCTCCTGTGCGTCTGCGCAGCGCTCCCTGTTGCCAACAGCAGCAGCAATAGCAGCAGCAGCACAAGCAAAAGAACACGGTGCTTGCAGGTCAGCAGATAGCAGCAGCAGAGTACGCACTGCTGAGTTGAGCAACATGGGCAACTAGAGAACACACCAAAGTTCAACCGCTGTAACATGCTGCGGCAAAGCCTCTGGCACAACTGCTGTGCACACAAAATCACCAACGCTAGCAGGCTACATCCACTCGCAGCTGTTGCAGCTCCCTGCTGCCTCCTCGCTCACCTTGCATTGACTCTGCAGGTGAGTGTTGACGTGATCATGTCCCTGAACTCTGCGTCAGTCATCTTGCTGCGTGCGTAGCCAAAGACCTGGAAGTTCTGCGCACATAACAACAAACAGCAACACCACCCGCTCAGCAAACCAGGGTGGTCTCTGGTTGCACATAGAGACACCACGCGTGCTGCTGCAGCTGCTGGTCGAGGTTGCATGTGTTACTTGGTGCTTTGGTGGCAGCAGCTTTGGTGGCACCATCCCCTGCTATGGCAGCTGGCCATTCCCAGCTGCTGGTGTACACTTGCTGGCTGAAGTACAGGCAGCTAAAAGAAGCAGCTCCCAACGTTCCTAGGCCCCGCCAGCAGCCATTTTAACCGCCGCATGTGCCAGCTCTTGCTGCAAGTGCTGCTGCTAGCACAATGCCGAACACTCTGCTGCCGGTTGCCTGTCATTTCCGACGCTGCAGCACACGTGCTGCTTACCTCTGGCAGCAGGCCCTCATAGTAGAGGCTGAACAGTGCAGGGAAGATCTTCTTCTTTGCCAGGTCACCAGAAGCACCCAGCACCACCACTGACAGGCTGCTGGTGGTCCAATCATTCTTTTCCAGGTTGTACGCCAGCACAGGGTCTGCTGCAACTGCCTGCTGCTTGGCTTCCTGCTTCTCATCAAGCTCTGCTGCCACGCCATTGCCGTTGCTGTTTGAGCGAGACAGTATGGGCGCTGCAGTACAGTGCACAAGCACAGGTTGGCGCAAGTTTACCGTGCGGACACATGGCGGATGGTTATGGCAGTAGCTGTAGTTGCCTGAACGGAATGCGCAGCACGACATCAGGAACATGGACAACTCTGGTGGATTGCCGGGGATATGTACGCACATGCTGAACACATGTAATCAACATATGATGTAGGTTTTCAAAGATTGCTCACAGCTGATGCAACTGCCCTTGCTTGCATCAGCCGCTGCTACTGCTGCAACGCAGGCGGTTGGAGCCTGGGCCCTACACCACTGATTGATGCACAGCCATCAAGCTACAGCAAGTCTTGTGCTGGTGGAGCCATGTCTTTCCATGCTCTGTGGTCACAGGCGTACAGCAGCTGCACTGCCAGAGCAGTAGCGCTTTGTACTGGGGTGTCTAGAGCACGCATGGGCGCCAGCAAAGCTCACCTGTCGGCTGCTCAACTGCTGGGCAGACTACTCGCCGGCTGCTTCGCCCAGATCTGCGAGCACAAGTTTCCAGGTCACACAGGCCCTGACTGCCGAGACACACAACGGAACGCCCGCCAGATCGCCCCACCTTGTGTTCAGCGGCGTCACGCATTGTCGTATCAACCGTGAAGTGCTGTTATAGCCTGCTGTTCTGGCAACACAGCCTTGGGCTGCCCCCGCCTTATGCAACATGACTCTCCCCGGGCTGATCAGCTACACAACGCTGATTCAAGTGGTAATACAGGACTTCGAAGACAATATCTGAGTATATATCGTGCTGATGCGCAGCCTTGAGAGAGTCACTAGGCCAGCAGCATTACCAGCAGCAGCAGCACTAGCATTCAGCCTCAAGAGCTTCTGTGAGGAGTTTTGCGTCTGACAGATAAGTTGCTTTGTGCGCTGCTTCACGCTCTTTGTGCCAAAGAGTCATATGTCAAAAGTCATTGAGGCACAGGTCGCTCAACTGCAAATCTTCGAAAGGCTCACGACACGACAACGGTGAACAATAACTGCAGACGTGTCACGCACCAAACAACTTCTCTCTCAAAGTAGGAACACAATGGACGCCTTGTGCGCGTGTGTCTCGTGCCCAGACGAGAGGGACAGGATGGCCAGGGTGAAGGGAGCTTTGGTGTGTATCATTGCTCTTTGCTGCTGAACGTGGCTAAGCAAGCTACAAGTTTTACGTCTAACATTTTGAACATCTCGCACCACTTGTCCGTATCAGGATCGGGCGTGCGCCAACCGGTGTCATGGACAGACTGCAGGTGGACTGTTCAGAATTCGGGGTCCTGAAGTGACTAGAGATGTCCAACAGCGGAATACTATCTTTGCACATGGGACTTACCTTTTGCATTTGGTTGTTACGAGGTTTTGTGGGCCTTCACGGTTGTTGACCTTGCTGGCAACACTGACCATCTGCTGGCAAGCTCGCGGTGCACTGAGCATTAGTTACGTCACTGATTTTAGGGCATGGACCGTGTTTCATATGGGCCGGAATTGACGTCAAGTAAAAACCAAATCAAAATGATTCCCCAGTGTGCTGCAATACATGGTGCAAATGTTATCAACTGCAGCAGCACCTGCGACTGTCAGAGTAATGCATCACCCCTAGGGTCTAGGACCTGCCAGGCCAAGTGGCTGTCGGTTAGTGTCTGCATCTGGGACGGCACTTACGGATCTTCATCTCAGTATCAGCAACTTTCCTTGCATTGTGCGAATCAGCCTCAGGCTCATCTTATCGTCGTCAGCAGTTCAGCAAGATCAGCTTGTGCACCTGTGTGCTGCCACGTTCGACCTGCTTTGTGCCAAAATGAGCTGTCAAGCAGCATATCATCGCAATAATGCATCGTTTGTCAGGACCCGCAAGACATCTGCAGTTCCAGCGTTTAGCAGGCGAGCCCTCTGTGTGCAGGCGGAGGCTGGCACAGAAGCCACCGACAGGTGAAGCAATCGACTCTGTTTTTCATATCTGTCGGGTATTCGGGTGTTGGGCGTGCGGATTAAACAAGTGTCATCCGCAGCCCTTGTCCAGCTGCAACCTGCTGTCAACTGCCCAGGGCACCAGCCATAAATCGCACAATGCTGTGCATCAAACTCATCAGGTGTATAACTAAAAAAGGGTCACTTTTCGGTACCCATAGCGTGGACGGTGCTATGCCTTACTGCTTGGCTCCTGATGTACTGGTTGCTGCATTGCTGGCCATGATGTCAATGCAGGCGCAAGTTAATCGTGCAGCGTGCACGCCAGGTGAGCCTCGCCGCATTCTCCTCTTCTTTGCTCCAGCTTCTGCTGTTGTCTGCTGCACTGCTCAGTGCCACTGGCAGTGATGCGTCATGTACAGCGGCTCGTGCGTCCTTCGAGGTCCTGCAGTGAGCAACATGTGACTGAATGCTGCCAGTCAGCATGCACTGTGGTGGTACTCCTGTTGCTGTCTTTGTCCTCACAGCGCCTGTTGGTGACTTCTCATTGCAGCTGTACGAGGATGTGTGGTCTCAGGGCCGTGTGTTGCTGCTTGACAGCATCATGGCAGAGGAACACCAGCAGCTGGACAGAGTGTGGCAGGCGACCGCTGGCGGCGGGCGGCGACGCATGAAGCGGGGGGTGCTAGCGTACCGCGCAGCTTATCCTGACATCAAGTGAGTGAGCACACCTGAAATGTTCCATCGAAAGGCTGTTGCAATTGTGAAGTGCATTGTGCAGCAAATCTTGTTCGTGCAGGTGTGTACAGATGGTGTAACATACGCATGCCGGTGTCCTGCAGGTTCATAATACCCACCATTGCCGCGGTTGAGGGAGACAACCAGGTGTTTGTGCATTGGTGAGTGCCAGCTATTCCCTGCAGGTGCTTCAGGTTTGTGCAGTGGGCTGTGTGGACTAATAATAATAATCAATCCTTGTAAGCCATACCTTTCGGCATCGGCAACCGCGCCTCACCCACTGGGGAGGCAGAAAGCAGACTGATTATTCTCTCTATTTTCGGTGTAAGGCTGTGTGGACTGTCATGCACAAACCACCAATTTCGCTGATGGACCGTGTGATCAGCAACACTGAAAGGCAAAGGCTTCAGTCCGCTCTCCTTGCATGCAGACACATGAGGCACTCTAGTCTGCACTGTGCACGTACGCCGCGGCAGCATTTTGACATGCATGTTTGCGAAGTGTTGGTGTCAGCACCAGCTGCACAGACATTGGCTTGCAAGGCGCCAGCAATCACCACGGTGTTGCTGACGCATGCACCGCTGCTGCTTGCAAGCTGTGGTATTACGAAGCATCACCGCCCAGCAACTCTGTATGGCGCTGCATGCAGGGAAGCTGCTGGCACCAACCTGGGCAACATCCGTGAGCAGCCGCCCACTGGCAAGCGGGTTGAGTTTGCAGGCATCTCGTTGATATCTTTCAACGAAGCTGGGCAGATAGAGACGACGATGGTGTTCAGGTACATCCATACAGCAGGGCAGGCTGCACACTGGGTGCAGGTTGCATCCGGCACCCACGGCTGAGGCAGTACGGCTTCGGGAGTATGCATGCACCAGCATGCTGGTGCCAGCAGGCCACAGTGTAGTAAAGCTGTCTTGTGCTGCAGCTGTGGCTGTGCATATCATTGCATGCAACAGCGATGTCTGTGGGCTGCATCACAGCTCTGATCCCCACTGCACCACGTTCTGTACGCAGGCAAGCCCCGGCGGATGAGATGGCTTACTTCTTATCGACAAGAACTGACGGTTCTGCCAACAATGAGTGAGGTTGGTGGCGTCTTTCTTGTTTTGAACCTGGCTTGTTAGGTGTCAGCCAAGTGTCCGTTGTGGGGGCTCCCGAACGCCTTGGATGCATTTGCTATATAAACAACGCCGAAATACTGAATTTGCACGTTGACTTCACCCCGACCCTGACCGCATTGTTGAGTTTTGTTTGCTTGCCTGTCCGAGCCATATTTCATCGTTGAGATAATGACCTGATACGCATTTCACGATTCCGCATCTCCCAGAGGCCGCACGGTGGCCCAGGCAATGCATGTCGAGCAAGAGGTCTCTCCAGCAGGAGAAGCAGGATGAGGCGTGTTCGCACGATGAACCGTGCAGTAGCTCTAGCATACCAGCTCAGCCACAGAAGAGAGTTCGATACAGCGACAGCGCGGAGCAGCAGGTGCCTGGGGAGGAGGGGCCTGAGCAGCAGCAGCAGCACCCAGCTGGCACAGTACAGGACCTCACAGGCGCTTCCCCTACACAGGTATCCCGCTTCAGGCACAGTCAGCAGGTGCTCAGGCCTGGGATACCTAACCCTATCCGGCTGTCAGCCTTTAAGCTAGCAGACAAGCCCAGCCCACCGCTACGTGGCGATGACAAGGTGCGCAGGGAGCATGTAGGGTTACATGGATTGCGTGCGCACACGCATTTGCGTGACCTGCAGCTCACAAGGATGCTGCTGTCTGCAGGAGGGCCACTACAACTATGAGCTGGGCGAGAACATCAGCTCAAGATGTGCGTAAGCTTGCTTCAGCAATAGCGTGCGCTGTTTGTGCAGCTGCTCACCCGGTGCAGTTTGCAACTGCAGCCGTGCCTGAACTCACCGCATATGCTTTTCTTTTGCCACTTGCAGACAAGATACTTAGCAAGTTTGGTGAAGGTGAGCCTGCCACATCAGCAGCTCTAAGGCAAAGATAGCACATAAGTTTCGCTGCATGTTTGTGCTGCTAGCCGTGCAAGTTTTGCTGGCATGCTACCGCTATGCAACCATTCCCGCATATCCATGTCACTCATCATATACTTGTTGTAAACTACAACTGCAACAAGTGACAATATTGGGTGTTGTCACTGTCATGTGATGAACAGATACGCAAGAGCGCCAGCACAATCATTCGTTGCAACTTGCTCCTTCTTTGCAGGCACGTTTGGCCGTGTGCTGGAGTGCTGGGACCGCAAGTACAAGGACTATTGCGCAGTCAAGATAGTGCGCAATGTGGACAAGTACAGGCACGCAGCCATGATTGAGGTGGGTGCGCTGACGCTCCTGCTGATACAGACTCACGCAGCGCTGCTGCTGCATAAGCACTCTCGCTGAAATCATGTGCTCGAAGTCGGTGTGGCAAAGCTGGGTGTACTGTTGCTGTTATGACAAACGCACGCAGCACTACTGCTGTCATGGGCACTTTTGTGCGCTGAGGTTGTGTGCTGGAAGTCGGTGTGGCGAAGTTGGGTGTGCTGTTGCTGTTATGACAAACGCACGCAGCACTACTGCTGTCATGGCAGTTTTGTTGCTGAACTTGTGTGCTTGAAGTTGGTGTGGCAAAGTTGAGTGTACTGTTGCCGAACTTCTTGTTTGCCTGCCTGCCTGCAGCTGGAGGTGCTCAACACGCTGGAGCGCAACGACCCAGACAACAAGCGGTGCGTGAACTGCAGCAGCAGCAGCAGCAGCATAGCTAGCAGCAACTAGTGGCGATCGCAGCAGACACAGCAGTTGATCGCATGGCAGGGCTAGGGCTGTTCGCTGGCCGCAGACACTACAGCAGCAGTAGCATGGGCTTCTGATGCATCAGTACATGCATCCAGCAGTGGTAGCAGCAGCAGGCGTGACGAGGCATCCGCGTTAGTTGCATACCAGCCCACCATCATGTTCTTGTGATTGCAGATGGCGTGCTGAATGTCGCTTGCTACCCACCGCTTTCTCATGCTGCCCACCTCTACTGACGTGTCTCGTGGTGATGCACAGGCACTGCGTCAAGCTCAAGGAGTGGTTCCAGTACAGGGGCCATGTCTGCATGGTGAGCACTGCACCAGCCCCCTGCAGCCGCCCGTGTCTGCCGCACAGCAAGGATGCAGCACGGTGTGAATGCTGCCTCTGCAGCCACTCCCTTGCATGCCAAAGTGCGTATGTAGATTTGATGACAGACTGTTTGTGATTCCTGAGCATGCGCGTCCTTCCGCGCGCCATGCCATTCCTCCTTCGCTTCACCGCTACCACCCGCACACTTACTCATGGACGCGGCGTTGCGCTGATGTGGCGTGGCGCAGGTGTTTGAGAAGCTGGGCCCCAGCCTGTACGACTTCCTGCGCCGCAACGAGTACCAGCCACTGCCGCTGGCACTAGTGCAGGTACAAAATTGGGCCCAATTCTGTCTGAGGAGTGCGGATGAGGTGCTGTGCCGTTGCGCAAGCCGCAGTTGTTGGGACGTGTGTGAGCAACAACAGCAGCCCCTCACTGGCTGAGCGCCGTGATACAGCACAGCAAGATGTTGCATGCGGCCCCTGCATTGTCAACTGCTGAGGCACTTGCGCCACACACCTTGCCACTACAGTCTGTTTAACTGCCTCGCTGCTGCTGTCCTTTGCTGTGCAGGCTGTCGCGCAGCAGCTGCTGGTTGCTGTGGCCTACATGCATGAGCTGGGGCTGGTGCACACAGACCTCAAGCCGGAAAACATCCTGCTGGCTGCGCAGGACCACATGAAGCTGCCAGCAGTGCCGCCAGCAACGTAAGTGACACAAGGCTGCCGCTTTGCAACAGCTGCCTCAAGCCGGTGCTCTGCCCAGCTGGCTTTTGTTCTTTCACCGCACGCCATGGATTTGTAAGATGGGATCTGCATGCGTGTGGCTGTTGTGCGGTTTGTGTAGCTTGATGATGTGATGCGTACACACTCATCGTGGTGTCTGTGCTGCTGCTGCTGCCCTCTGTTGTGTTGGTGTGAGCAGTGTCGAGCGCCGCGTGCCTCGTGACAGCACTATCAAGGTCATCGACTTTGGCAGTGCCACCTTTGAGGACGGCTACCACAGCAGTATCATCAGCACGCGGCACTACCGCGCTCCAGAGGTGAGGACCCCAACACAGCTGCTACTGCTACTGCTGCTGCTGCTGTGTCAGCATGAGCTTCAAGAGGCGAGCGGTGTCTGCGCAGCAGCGACAGGTGCATGCATAGCAGCTGCCACGAAGGGAACATAGTGATGTGCTTCCGCAGGATGTATCGCAGTGCATCTTCTCGCTGGCGTGCGTGGGTGCGTTATAGTGCGTTGATCTGACCTGCAGCTGCTGTCCTGTGCTGAACATGAACCGCGCAGGTGATCCTGTGGCTGGGGTGGAGCTACCCGTTGGAAGCCCAATGCTTGCGTGGGTGTGTCTTTGGAAGTGCCAAACTGACCAGTGTCTGCTGTCCTGTGTGAACCATGGCAGGTGATCCTGGGGCTCAGGTGGAGCTACCTGTGGGTGCGTCTTCATTTGTGCCGAAACTGATCTGCACCTATATTCTTTGTGAACATGAACTGTGCAGGTGATCCTGGGGCTGGGATGGAGCTACCCGTGTGACCTGTGGAGCTGCGGCTGCATCCTGGTGGAGCTGGCAGTGGGCGACGCGCTGTTCCAGACGCATGAGAACCTGGAGCACCTGGCCATGATGCAGCAGGTGGGGCAGGGGAGATTGTGTGGTTGCTGGCAGAGAGGGGCAGCTGGCGTGCACAGTGGTGCCCTGTTGTGTGTATTGATTTAGTTGTGTTGATTACTAATTCAATAGCAGCAGGCATCAGTTGTGAAGTTGAAAGACGTGCTGCTCCCTGTTTGCCTGTTGCCACAGGTGCTGGGTGCTATCCCTGAGGCCATGTCCAGCCGAGCCGACAAGCATTCCGCACGCTACTTCACAACAGCCCCGCCTGGCGCAGCAGCAGCGACAGCAGCAGCTGCTGCCGACCCAGGCCCTGCAGCAGCGGCAGCAGCAGCTGGCGCTGCCGATGCAGGCGCTGCAGCAGCAGCTGCTGCTGCTGCTGGCGGCAGCTTGTTGCGGCTGGCGTGGCCGGAGGGTGCGTCGCGCAAGAGCTTGCGTGCGGTGCGGCGGCTGAGCGACTTGCGCTCGCTGCTGGCTGGGCGTGCTGACCAGGCTGGGCTGCCTGGCGCAGGCGAGGCTGTGGAGGCGCTGGCTGGCCTCATAGAGGGGCTGCTCAGGTGAGGGGTCAGGTGTTTCGGCGTGTTGTCCTGCTAGAGTGCTGCTGCTTTTGTATGGCAGGTGTGAATGTATATCAGAGCAGCTTCTGTGCACTGGCTGGCCTCATAGAGGGCCTGCTCAGGTGAGGAGGGCACAGCGCAGGGGTCATGTGTCTCGACTTGCTGTCCTGCTGGAGTGCTGCTGGATGTAAAGCAGAGCAGCTTCAGTGCACTGTGTTGTTGTGGAGATTACTGGGTGCTTTGTCGCGGTGGTGACGTGTTCAGTTTGTTGCTGTGCGTGTTTCGCCGCTGTCAAGTGTTTGTGTGTGTGGTGGGAGGGGGGGGGCGGGGCGCAAGACAGACCCCCCATGTAGATGTAACTTCTCTGTTTCACCTGTTGCAAGCAGCGAGGCTGTGGAGGCACTGGCTGGACTCATAGAGGGCCTGCTCAGGTGGAGGGCCGGGGGGGGCCAGCGCAGGGGTCATCTGTCTCGGCTGGCTGTCCTGCTAGCGTGCTGCTGCGTGTACATGGCAGGGCTGGATGCGTAGTAGAGAGCTTCAGTGGACTGTGCTGTTGTGGGGGTGATTGGTCCTTGCTGCGTTGGTTGTGTGCTCAGGCGTGCGGTTCGTTGCTGTGCGTGTTGTGCTGCTGTCATCTTTGCTTGTGGGCGGCAAGACAGGAGCCTGATGAAGATGAACCCTCTCTGTTGCACCTGTTGCAAGCCGCTGCGTGCTCGTGTTCTGATGCTATGACTGCTGTTTGGCCTGCAGGTATGACCCAGCAACGCGCACCACTGCAGTTGAGGCGCTGCAGCACGAGTTCTTCAGCATACACCTGGACATGCCAGTGGGCGAAGGCTCCACCCCAGAGCCCTCAGCAGCAACTGCGGCAGCAGCGGCAACCATGGCCGCGCTGCCGCTGCAGCAGCAGGTGCAGCAGCAGCCGCTGCTGCTGCCTGGTGTGGGCGACCTACAGCAGCAGCACCAAGCTGCTGCGGCAGCGGCGGCAGCGGCCGCCGCGGCTGGTGCGCAGCAGCAGATGCTGCTGCAGATGCACCACCAGCAGCAGGCTGGGCTGTACCAGTTGCAGCCGCCTGCTGCCACCGGCGTCAGTGGCGACGTTGCTGCAGAGGCAGTAGCTGCGCGCGCTGCACGCCAGGCTGCTGCAGCTGCAGCTGCTGGCGGGGGGCCAGTCTCGCAGCTGGTGGCTGCTGGCGCGGCGCTGGACGCGTCGCAGCTGCTTCCTGCGATACAAGCGGCAGCTGCAGCAGGCAGCTGGGCAGCAGCCAGCGTGCAGCAGCTGCTGCAGCAGCAGCAGCTGTTTCAGCAGCAGCAGCAGCTTCTTGTTGCTGAGGAGCAGCAGGAAGATGAGGAAGGTGATGAAGAGGGTGATGCGGATGAGGAGGGAGACGAGTATGAGGACGAAGGTGAGTGCTGTTGTTTTATGTTGCCAGTGCATGCTATGCGTGCTGCTGCTGGGTTGCAAGCGTGTGCGTTACAGAGTGTACTGGAAAAGTGGTTGTTGATGGCAGCTACTATCTGCGAGACGTTGCTCTGCAAGAGTGCGAGGTGGCTGGGCAGCTGCACTGCGCGTGTTGCCTGCATCTCCTGACGACAGTCTGTGTGAACTGCAGCAGTGCTGCCATTGTTTGGTCCAGTATGACCACTCATGTGCTTGTGTGGTGTCACCCTGTTGCTGCTCTGCCTGCAGATGAAGAGGCGGAGGGCGGGCTGTTTGCAGACGACGGGAACGAGGATAATGACGACAATGAAGTTGACGATGCGGAAGACGATGATGACGAAGATGATGAAGGAGACGGTGAAGAGGAAGATGACGACATGGAAGCTGAGCAGTGAAGACACACACTGCTACAGCATCCGCGCACCTGCTGTAGTGGCTTACAAGCTCTCCAACCGGTGGTCCTGCGCTGCCAAGTAGACAGCAGCAGCAATGCAGCCTAGCAGGAAAGCAGGGTCGTCCGAGTGTGCAACATGTGTCACTTGCATGTGCTGCTTAGATAGCAGCATGCAGCAGTGCATTGTTGCAGGCTGCGCATACCTTCGTGTGGTCTCCCTGTGCTTCTTCGTCCTGGGTTGTTATGCTGCGATACAGGGGTGTCGCTTGCAGGATTGAGGTGTGCTGCCTCCCAGTGTTTGGGGTGTGGAGGGGTGGGCTGGTGCGCTGGCAGGGGCTCTCCTTTCATGTCACTGTCATATGACGATGCATACATCCAGTGTGCACGGCTGCTTTTCAGGCTGGTGCATATGACGGGCATGTTGTGGGGCTCTTGTGACGTAGCTTGTGGGCTGACTGTTAGCCGTCGCTCCTCGGCTCTCTACCCCTTGTCTCATGCCTACTGATGCTTTCGTCCTGCGGGCAACACAGCTTGCAGCGACACTCGAATCGCACCTGTCTGGTTTGTGGTGAGACACATGCGTTGCTGTGTGGCGCTGCTGTCCAGCGCACATGCCTAATGTTGGGTTGCTTGACTACGTTGATTGTTACAGTGGCCTGGCGCCTGCAATGGATGCGGAATGCAAGCTGACTGTGTGCACTGCGGTGGTGTTTTCATTTGACGAAAAGCGAAAGGCCTCATAGGCCTATTCAACCTAGGTTGAATGACATGTGGGGGGTGGTGCACTGGCTGGCCTATGCTGGGCCCTGACGCGTTGACTGATTCTTGACTGTAGACAGAGCATGTGTCATGTGACTTGACCTATGGAGCAGTGCTCCCTCTTTCTTCCGCTCCTGAGGGGCGCGGGGCCGATGGCGTTGATGCTATGGCTTAATGGGTAACATGATGATGATGATGTGACTTGACCTGTACTGCGGCAAGCGTTGCAGCGGTGGCCTGTAGGTGGCCGCGTTGCTTGCTGCTGCCTTGTTGTTGATCTGTATGACTTGACCTGGATTGAATGTACTTCCAGCTTCATCATCATCATCATGTTACCCATTAATGTACTTCCAGCTTGAGATTTTGTTTGGTGGTGGCGCAGCACCGGTGCCGCGGTCGTCTGGTGCTTACATGCCTGGGCGCATGAGAGCGCTCTGCATGTTCCTTTGCTTGGTTAGGCGCTGTCCCAATTGTGGATTGGTCAGTCTGCTGGGTTGACGCCAGTAATTGCAGAAAGCGGGCTCAGCCAGGTACTGTTGTAAGCAATCGTTCTGCCAGCCGCAGCTTTGAGCCGTCTGAGGGCTGGCGGTAACACGAGCATTGGCATCCAGTTCACTTGCGCACTTTGAAAGGTCCAAGGGAACTTTGCGCTGTCGGTGTCGTTGCAGGCTGCCACTTGCAGGTTGGTTTTTGTTCAACAAACTGCAGTGCAGTGGCAGCACAGCACCACGAGGTTGCACTGAGTGCTGACAGCAAAGCCGCCTGGCCACGTAGCATGAAATGTTCTCTACATGCTAGAGTTATCTTCACAACCCTTCAGCTGCTGTGCAGCAGCCGCTGCCCACAGTACCGCTAACTTCTTTACAGCAGCAACAGTTGATGCTATGGCTTAATGGGTAACATGATGATGATGATGAGCAGCAACAGTGCCTGTATTTTGTGCATGTACAGCATGCTAGGTGTTCCAGCCAGGCGTCCCGCCCCTTCGCCCGGCTGGCTGCGTGACTACCCATGATAAACCGTACCGCTCCAAGAATAACGGATCCATGTGGTGATCACATTACGAGGCCACATGGGTGGACCTAAGACGGACCTAACAGTCATGAAATCGCCTCTGGAGGATGCCGAGGTCATGTGTGTGTACTTCTTGTGACTTCGACCAGTTTATCAACAGTAATGGCAAGGGGCCTGCCTGCAATCAGCTCTGCGCAGGTGGGCCCCAACCAGGCGCCTTGTCCGCTTACGCTACGCATTCAGCAGACTGTGGATGTCGCCAACGGCGTTATATTTCAGCTATATAGTACTATTTTCATTATACGTGGCTGGATCGCTGAAGCGGCGTTGCAGAGTAAGGAGGCAGGCGACAGTAGCCAGCAGCGTGTGTGCAGGCAGCACCTGTGTGCCTGGGGTCTCAGCTTTATTAAATCCAAGATAATATAGCTTGCATTTTGCTGCACTGTTTGCTTTCGGCGCGCACTCCCGGCCCCGTCAGTGACTCACAGCTAGTGTTGCATGGATGCTTCTGCTTCTAGCTGATCGTGTTCGTAGTGAATTACGCTTACCCGTTTCATCCTGGCAACTGCCTGCGTTGCAGGCAATCAAAGCATGGCACCTGTGGACTTCCCTGCCTGCCAGCTAAAGGACGGTTTCGTTGCCAGCTTCATCAGATGTTATCACCTCTGGCTATTGATTGGTCATACGAGCAACTTTGGCCATGCATAGTGCGTTCAAGGCAGCGGTTGGTGCCTGGGCATACACTTAATGCAGCGTCCTGGGACTGCCTTCCAACTGGTTTCAGGATTGCAGCTGTGCAGGCGTGCAGCAATCGGCCACGCAAACACCTCAAGCTCGGACAGCACAGGAGTATTGCCGATCTAAGCTGACTTTGTACGTCCGCGTGGTGTCTGCCCTGGCATGCGGACACTAGCATTGCACTGGTATGCCTGACGCTGGTTGCAGCCGCTTCAGCAATTTAGCACGATAATAATGCAGAATGCCACGCACCATGACAGTCGCCATATTATAGTAATAGTTACTAGTAGTGCGTAATATTGCTCGTGGTTTCAAGCGGTCGCCCACCAGCTGTTTGTTGAGGGTGTCGCGTGTTGCTTATGGGTTGTGTGAGCAGCGGTTGACCACGCATCAAGCCCGCCGATGCAATGCACCATCACAGCAAGACCCCAGCCAGCATGCATCGCCATCACCGCTGCTCACCTAGGGCGTTGGGATTGATACTACAGCAGGTTGCTGCCATGCTGTACGACTGCTGGACGTGCACTTCTCAGTGCACAGTGTACAGGGATCCATTGTTCCAGAAAAGCTGTTCCTGCAGCAGACAGCTGTGCATATTATGGAAGGCGCATGCATGCATGCAGAGGGTGATGTGGTTTGCTTCGCATAGCCAGTTGCTGCGAGCAGATGCGCAGAGGGGTTTGTGTTTTCTCAAGCTGGGCGCTGGGTGGTCTTCTTTGGGTGTAGGAGCATGCAGCGCCTTTGAGGCTCGGTGCAAGCAAAGACAGCTCTGAGGCTTTAGTAGCAGTGGGCCACAAGAGAGTTGGGCAGCCAACAGTGACTATGATGGTGTTGTGTTATGTCTGTAGTACTACTACGTCTTGACGACCTGTGTGAGTTCTTACTACTGTTTCTTTGAAATCTCTTGCCGCTGACATGATAAGCAGCAGCCGGGTGGGGTGCTTTGGATGTGCAGCACTGCACTCGACCTCAAAGCTTGTGGGCAGTAAGTACCTGTTGAGCATGATTGTTGAGAGGGATCCAGGTGCAGTACCCCTAGTAGTACGTGGGATGCCAATGCAGCACTGCACTGAGAATATTACCTTGGCGAGTCTTGCCGTAGAGTAGTAGTCTGGCGCTGTTTGGGGGGCTCGTCAGGAGGGGCTGCTTTTGGAGGCATGATCGCGCTGCTTTGCAGCCACCCCTGTAGTAGCTGTTGCTTTCACGTCACTGCACTTAGTACCCTCCTCAGCTGCTGTGCAGCATGGCACGTAGTACTTCGGTATGCTACTACGGTACTGCACTCTAGTATATCACTTGTTTTTGTACATTGGCTTTGAGTAGGTATGCACTTGTGGGGCTTATTAGAAGGGGCAGCACCCTTCCAGTCGCTCAGCACTTGACTCGTACACCATTGCATCTACTGCACCAGTAGTACACGTGATGCAGCTTACGGGGACACTCTTTACAAATGCATGCATGCATCCATCAGGCATCATGGTGTGTTGTTGAATAGAGCAGCGTGTGTTCTGTTTTACACCAGTGGTGGCGTCTTATCATGCACATGTGGTGGTGTGTTACGACGAGTCCCTTTCGGCAGAGCGACAGCGCACGACCATGCATGGCGCCTGGCTGCTGCGCTGCTGTCACCCTGGCTCTGCAAAGCATCGGCACGTCGCAGCTTCAGCTGACAGCTGTCAGCACATGTTGGCCAAAGAATGGGCTGTTATATCTGCTGAGCAGGCAGCTGCATGATGCTGTGAGCTGCGCGTGGCGACTGTGGGTTGCACGTGTGTTGCGTCATCCTGTGCATGTGCATACATGCATTTGCCCAACCAACGGCCAGGGATCGGCGGCTGCGCATTCGCTTGGCGCCTGCATGCAGTGCCGCGTGGTAATATCTGCTGGTATTATCTGACATTTACAACCACATGCCTCTGCTGGCTGTGCGGCGCGTATTACTGCAGCATTTGGGGGCCTGGGGTGCTGTTGTTACACCCTGTTGCCCTGCCTAACAGCCAGCCACTGCCCGTCTACGTGGTTTGTATCATGTCGTCGATTTGTGCGGCTTGTGGGTCCGTGCTTTGTTTGTCGCTGTACTGCACAGCAACGGGTTAGCTTGTTAGCACAGTCAATGCATGCTGTGGGCTCTGTTTGGGCTCCTGTCTTTTGTTGGCCGCATGGTGGGCCGGCGCCGCATGTCCTTTGGAAGAGATCTGTTTTGCGGCTGCAAAGACAGTGTGCATGCATGGTGCCGTGTGGGCTGTGTTGTGTTTTTTGTGTTGTGTCTTTTGAAGCGTATCTCTTTCTCAGAGCCTGATTGTGCTATGCGTTCAGGCCCAGCCTGCCAGCCTGGACGTGGCATGAGCTTCTATTATAGATATCAAGGGCCACTGCATAGTGGTGCCACGGCACGTGCCCGGCACCGTCTAGGGCCAACGGAGCACCACGAAAGGGCTATTGAGCAGCCAGTTTTGGCTCATCCAATGCCAAAGGGTGTGTACTACAGCCTGTAGTAATGATGGCTTTAGTGTGACCCCTTCGTCAGCTGGTGCTGGCGTGAGCTGCGGCAATTGTTGTAATAATAATAATAATAATAATCAATCCTTGTAAGCCATACCTTTCGGCATCGGCAACCGCGCCTCACCCACTGGGGAGGCGGAAAGCAGACTGATTATTCTCTCTATTTTCGGTGTAAGGTAGACCACCCAGACCCGTACACCCCTTACTAGGCAGCATGTGGGAATCACCCCATACGGTGGACCAGGGATGCTCAGTACGTTGATTTTGGCAGCGTACAACGTACTGTACGCGTACAGTACGCTGTACGTTGCCTTGTACGCGTGGGATGTGGCAGTCGCTCACATGTACACTAATGCTGCTGCTGCTGCTGCTGGTGTGCCCTAGATTGGCAGGGCATTCAAGCGTGCTGATGCCCAGAGCGTGCATGATGCCCTGGCAGATCTGATCTTCTTGGAGGGCCTGCCCATGCGGCTGGTGAAGAGCAAGTACCTGCGCAGCTTCATTGACGCTGTGTCCACCCATGTTGAGCACAGTCTGGTGTCCAGTGGCAAGGTCAAGTTCGTCAACGGCCGGTGAGTCAGTGACTGCCTGCTCAGGCATGCTATGCATTGCATTGCACCGCACTTCCAGGAATGTACTGCAGCAGCAACTGGGGTCTGCAGCCCTTTCTTTCCTGACATTCCATGATAATTTCCCTTGCTTTCATTGCTGCTGCCAACTGCAGTGAGAACTTGCCTACGCCCACCTACAAGCCCATGGCTTACAACACCCTGCGCACTGCGTGCCTGGATGCAGCAAAGCAGCGCATACAGCAGCAGTTGAAGACATGGGACAAGCGGGCCAACAGCACAGGCATGACCATCAGCTGTGACGGCTGGAGCGATGCTCAGAGCCGCCCCATCCTGAACGTGCTGGCCACCTGCCCTAAGGGTGCTATGTTCCTGGGTGCAGTGGATACCAGTGGTGAAACCAAGTCAGCTGAGTGCATCGCTGGGGTGCTGACTGAGTACATTGAGGCTGTGGGGCCTGAGAGGGTTGTGCAGCTACGTGTAACTTCCACTCTCTCAAGAAGGGTGACCTGACAGACCCCACCAACTACCGTGGTATCACCCTGCTTAGCGTGCTTTGCAAATTTTACACCAGCGTTCTCAACCAGCGCCTCATCAACTTTGCAGAAGGCAAGTCAGTGGCGGAGGGCACGACACAGCACGGCAGCAGCAGCAGCAGCAGCAGCAGCAGCAGGCGCAACAGCAGCAGCAGCAGGCACGTCAGCAGCAGCAGGCGCAACAGCAGCAGCAGCAGGCACGTCAGCAGCAGCAGCAGCAGCAGCAGCAGCAGCGTGTAACTGCTGCTACAGCAGCAGGAACGCCGTTGCTGCACGAGAGCCAGAACGGCTTTCGTCCCAAGCGCAGCTGTGCTGACCACCAGAGTGTGCTCAGTGAGGTGTTGGGTGGGAGGAAAGCTGAGGGGAAGGATTCTTATGTGCTGTTTGTTGACACCTATAAGGCTTTCCCAACAGTGTGGCTTGATGGGCTCTTTCAAAAGCTGTGGGACAAGGGTGTGCGTGGAAAGATGTTCCGTGTACTCTACAACTTGTATCAGGGTGCACGCCGTGTGGTGTCTCACGAAGGTCATGTCACTGAGAGCTTCACATGTGACCTTGGTTTGCATGAGGGCGATGTTATTTCCCCCACACTGTACCTGTACTTCATTGATGATCTGCTGCATGAGGTGCATGCAAAGCACCCTGGCATCACCCTTATGGGCCCTTGTGACGAACCTGCTGGTCAGGTTGTGGCAGCCATGCAGGCTGATGACTTTGTTGCTGTGTGCGGATCTCTGGCTGAGGTTCAGGCTGTGGCTGCAACAGTTTATGAATACAGTTGTAAGTGGCGGTTCAAGCTGAATAGCTTGAAGTCTGCTGTCATGCATGTCTCACCAGCTAGACAGCCCAGCCAGTTGGCTGATTCTGGCATCGTTTGGAACGGTGTGCCTGTGCCTGTTGTATCAGAGTACTGCTACCTTGGCCTGTGGTTCAACAATGCCTGCAACTGGAATACGCACTTTGAGAAGATGTTGGCAAAGTGCATCGTGTGAAGGGTGGGCTCATGCCAGTCTGGAAGAGCCGGCTCATCAGCGTGGAAGTAAAGCGTATCATTCTGCTTACATGCGTTCGCCCGATTGTTGAATATGGCAGCGAGGTCTGGTTTCCGTCAACTGCAAGGCAACTGCAACAGATTGACAAAGTGCAGACTGACATCATCAAGTGCTCAATGCGTTGTGGCAAGGAGCGCCCTTGCACTTCACTTGTTCTGGCTGAATGGGGTGTGAAGCCATTGCACATGTGGCTTCATCAGAGGGCGATGGAGTATTACTTTAGGGTTCAGCGTATGCAGAACTGTCGGTTGCCACATCAGGTGTTTTCAGCTGAGTGGAAGCGCCCTAGTGGTGCTGTTGCGGTGACACCTTGGCATAAGTATGTGCAGAGTTTGCTTTGCAAGTATGGTGTGGATGTTGAGGCGGCGGCTGATCGAGCTAATGCGTGCAAGAATCACATCAACCGTCAGGTCAGGAAGCTGCATGCAGACAGAATTGTTTGTGAATCACTGCAGCACTCTACTTTGAGCCGTTACATCACGCATGTGCACCCTACACATGCTGATGCCATGCGTTTTAAAAGGGCTAGGCCCTTTTTGTGTTCTGGTGCGCCAACGCGTGGTATTGAGTTGCTGATGCGTGTTCGAATGGGCTGTCTTTGTGTGCATGAGCGTACCAGTCGTTATGGTGGCAGCAGAGCTGATTCTAACACAGCATGTCCTGCTTGTGGTCAGGGTGTTGAGTCTTTGTCACATCTGATGTTTGATTGTCCCGCTACTTCTGCTCAGAGGGATACTATGCTTGATGAAATTCGGTCTGTTTTGCGTGATGTTGCTGGCGGCGCTGAAAAATTGCGCAATGTGTTGTCGTTGACTGATGCATCCACCAAGTTGTTGCGTTTTGTTTCTGATGATATTTGGGGTAGTAGGGGGGTGTGCCGAGTGATATCTAGGAGCATTGCTGAGTATCTTGTCCAAGCTTGGGATGTGCGTAATATTTGCAAACACAATGGAGCAGTGCTCCCTCTTTCTTCCGCTCCTGAGGGGCGCGGGGCCGATGGCGTTGATGCTATGGCTTAATGGGTAACATGATGATGATGATGGAGGGGGATGTTGTGTAAACCTTACACATGCTGCTACGTTGTATAACACACAGCCAACTTGGTGGCACTACTGTCCAGCATGCAGATGCATCATATCTGTTTCAGAGTTAAAGTCCACACTAATTACAGCATAATATTAATAGTAAAAACATCAGAAATATATGTATCTTTCAGGGGCCATAGGCCAGCAGGATGCATCAGTGATGCAGCAGCAGCAGCAACCTGGTGGCCCAGTGCCAACGTACAAGAACGTACAAGGGGTACGTACAGAACCCCCCAACCAGCGTACAACGTACAACGTACAGCGTACAACGTACGGGACGTACAGCGTACTGAGCATCCCTGCGGTGGACTGCATACCTAGCAGGGCCGGTGTGTATATAGCCAGCAATCGACGGAGTCCTGCGGAGAGTCGCGAGGACATTAGCAGCATCCTTCCTTCGGAATTGATGAGGTTACATTGGTCTGCTCAGGCGCCTACGGCGCAAACGAAGACCTGGTAAACAGGATTTCAGAGGCTCAAAAACAGTATGCTGCTGCCTGTACAAGCAACGCCCAACCTCTAAAGGCAGCCGGTTCTGGCAGTAGCATTCAACTAGTGTTGATAACTGCAGAGCCATATACAGATAGAAAGCATGTATGGTCATGACACACAGGATATCGGCTGCAGCTGCAGCATGTTATCTGATATTGAAGGTCAGTCAACGCCGTACGACACGCATGCCATTTCCTGAAATCAAAACAACATGCCATGACATGAATGGTTGTAGCGTTAGTAACAAGGTACGTGCTGTGTTTGGTATTTTAATGGTAACTGCAAAATCAGTCAAAGCCTCCCAAAATGAGGCTTTTGCAGCATGTATTGCTACTGTTTCAATCATGTCTGGCACATTGAGGTGGGAGGATACAGCCCAAGCTGTCCTACGGCCATGTTCAAAAGCATGTACTGCGGCTAGGCAGACCATGTCCCACACTAGGCGGTGCAACCGTCTGTGTGGTGGACGTGCAAGCCATATAGCAGAACATGGGATACGGGAACCAGCAGGTAACAAACCAAAGATCAAAAGCTGGCTTTCGATCTCACGCCTCACAGCTACAGCCACAGGACATGACCAAAAATGATGCTCAATACCAGGACTGAGCGCACCACAGACAACACAAGGGGTGTGTAGTCCCATACGTTGAGCAGTAGGAAATGCATTTAAAGTCAATCTCCAAGCTGCTTCCTTGTACATGTTTGCAACACGCAGATTCCACCATCTGTGCAACACCGATGTAACAGGAGGCAGATAAATATGCTGCTGATAACCATCCAACCTTCTTATGCTCTGCAAAAATGCATCGTGACGGGGTTGAATGGCATCATGCGCAGACAGATGTTGTAGTTTTGTGGCTGTTGCCACAGTAAGTTCAGTCAGCTGCACTGTAATCACATGCTGGCCAACAGATAACTGCCATCCCAAGCCAGCACACATAGTACTGCGTGCAGCCGACATACTTTCATTGCTAACATCAATCAATGTAGAAATGGATTGTCCAGCTTGCAGAGCAGCTGTAAACTTGTTCTTTGCTGCTGTAACCCATGCCGCCGGCAGCAAAGCCATCAAAGCTTGCATGTGCTGCAAAGCAACCTGCCGGTTAGTGTACGCTGCTCGATGTTCAAGCCAGGCAGCCCAAATTCCTACGTTGTATCGTGCGTGTTCCCCAAGAGTGCTGGGGGCACCGGGGTGTGCGCACACATGTTGTAACTCATGCAAAAGCACAACAGCCTGGCCTAGGCATTGCAGCTTAGGCAAGTGTAGCAAATCAGTGGGTGCAGCACACTCCAAACCTACCACCACCTGCCTGGACTGCTCAAACCATTGCCACTGTTGTTGCACTACAAATAAAGGGTTGCCCCACAAAGGAGCTTCCCAACACAAAGAGTTAATATCGAGGGCGTTGGTGCCTACATGTTGCATGGGAGGCAGTGCCCTCAAACCCAGGGCTATTGCACGCAATGGCTGAGGGATAAGATTTGTATGCCCGGGCTCAGGCAGTAAATGCTCTTTCCCACACAATAGTAAGCCCCATGGGCTATGACTTGCTGCCCTAACTGCCCCGTTGACTTGGCTGGCCCAACGCTGCCACAATTCCTGACCAAGTGCTATCCATGGTATAGCAGGGTTGCCAGATAACAAGTCAGCCCCTTCAGACGCCCAACGAGATAAGAGGTGATGGTGTAATGGTAACAATCCAAAGCCGCCATCTCTGGGGTGTGCTGCCATACAAGCACTAGGCACCCCAGGTGGCCGCTGTAAGTTGCCTTTTGGGCCCAAACCTGCATCGATCAAAGCTGAGGACCATTTTCTCAGCTGATCAGACTCAGAATGCGGTAATGCACATGCAAATTGGGCTCCATAAAGTATGGTTGACAGAGCATAAGCATTGATAGCAAAGGCACGGCCAAAAGCAGACAAGCATGGAATGTTACTTATACTTTGCATTCTCTCCTTGACTTTTCCCATGCGTCTGTCCCAATCCACCTTGCTTATGCCATGCCCATCTATAAATACACCCAACGTTTTAGCTCTGTCAACTATTTGCAAGCCTGAATGCTGTACAGCTGCATGAGTGTGTGCAACAAGAGGCTGGCGGCCAATGAGCAACAGTTTAGTTTTATTAAGGTTTAATCGTTGCCCAGAGGCATTAGCAAACACATTCATGCATTCGATGAAGCCAGGTATGCTAGATAGTGAGGGCACAAAGGGTTCAACATCGTCTGCGTACTGAGCAGCTATAATATTACAGCCCAGCACTGTCACTCCAACACCCCGCTGCTTCAAAAAACACCATAATGCCTGTCCAATAAATAAATATAGCAAGGGGGCGAGAGGGCAGCCTTGCCGAACTCCTGCCTCACATTTGAAAAAAGATGACTTAAAGCCATTCACCAAAGCACACGTGTATGTGTCAGTAAGCAAAACACGCATCCATAACAGAAAACCGGCTCCAACACCTAGTTGGCTGGCAACAGCAAATAAAAATTCCCTGTCCACAGTGTCATATGCTTTGGTGAAATCAGTGAACACTGCCACAGCAGAGGTGCCATTCACCTGCAGCAAGGCTGGTAAGATTTGAAGCAGGCGTATGCTGTCTCTGATTTGACGGTGTTTTAAAAATGCACACTGGGCAGGATGTATGATGTTGCCAATTATAGCCAACAACCGGTTAGCCAAAATTTTAGCCAAAATACGGTAAACATAATTCAGCAATTGTATAGGACGGTAACTGCCGGGCAATAACTCATCTTCACCTGGCTTCAGAATTGGAATAATAACTCCATCCAAAAAACCAAGAGGTACCCTATGCAGTTGCCCAATTGCTGAATAGAGGGATGCCAGGATAGGAGCCAACTGCTCCCTGAATTGACGAAACAGTTCACCAGGTAAACCATCCAAACCAGGAGATTTGCCAGGGGCCGTACCTCTGATGGCATAGACCACTTCATCCACCGTGACTGAGCCTTGCCCCAGTCCTTCTGCCTCTAGAGGGCCAAGCGTCCTAGAATGCTGTGACACTGCTTCGAGAACAGCTTGCCTGGCTGTGACAGTGGTATGTAGACAGGTGGTGATGGTGGCATAATGCTGGCCCACTATGCGTGATAGTCCTAGGCCATCTCTAAC